>JASCZI010121829.1:0-15212 GCA_036250425.1 Stylosanthes scabra | reverse complement strand
ACGTATTGCTTCAGTTTAATTAAGTGAACAAATAAGAGAATATATATATATATATATATATATATATATATATATATATATATTGTAGTCACGCACTAATTCTTGGTTTACTTAGAGTGAATCAACTTGCACTTCAAACCATCTCTTCAGAAAAAAGACGCCTCGTTCTTTCCGTTTTGTTTTGTGCAGAAGGAGGAAGGAGGAGAATACGGAGGCACCGTCGCCACTGCCTTCGCCGGGAAGAACGACGCTGAAAGAGGGACAAGCCCGCGACAGAGGAGATGGAAGGAGAGATGGCGCCGGCGGCAGAACGTTTTTTTTTTTTTTCAAAGACAATGGTAATTTCATAATTTTTTTCTTATTTTATTTTATGTTTTTCTATATATGGAAGAACATTGAGTAATTTATCAAAAAAATATTTTACAAAAAAGCTCTTCAAAAGTAAAACATTTTTTGACTCTAAGTAAGGACTTTTTTTTTTTTTTGTGACATAAGTAAGGTCTTGTTTGAATTCCCTCTTATGAATATATATTTTTTTAAGTGATTTAAAAAAATCTTTTAAAAATAGAAAATAATTTAATGTTTAAATATCTTGTATAAAAATAAATTTATGTATTAACTGTGTTTCGTTACAATAATATAAAAATACATTTAAGTTTATTTATTACATTAAAATATTGTTTAATATTTTTTAATGTAAATAAAATGTTAAAGAAAAACATAAATTATATCTTAAATTTTTTTTCAATTTTTCTACTGTTTTTAACTTTTTATTATTACAAATTTGTCCAACCTGCCAAACAAAAAATTGTTAACTTTTTTAATAAGGTAGAAAACCCAAACAAATCTATAATTTATTAATATTATTATAAAAGCAATATTAGATAGTTTTTAGACAGCCAATAATTAAGATATTATTTAAAATTAAAAAAATTTATCATCTGAAATTAAATATGTTATCATCCAAACAGAATAAAAATAATCACATAAAAAAATATATGAATTATCATCGTAACTCATCTACCATCACCATTAAGTGTATTGACTCTAAAATATATTGACTTCCAATACTTTTTCATAATTTATATACCCTATTACAAGTGCTATTGAATTAATATTGGGGAGCTTATAAGTCATCTAAAACTAAAAATAATTATTATTCGAAATTGAATAAATTATCATTCAACCAAAATACAAGCTATCATTCATAACCTCAACACCACTAACCATAACCACAGCACAACAATTAAAAAGATAAAAAGAATTATCATCCCAAATTAGTAAAATTTATCATCTAAACATAATAAAAATTATTATCCGTAACTTAACCATAATCGCCACCATTGGACAAGGAAGTCGCCACTGGAGAAGGACGCACGAATAAGAAGAAGAAGTGGGTGGACTCCATATGCAGCAAATACGACCTCGACAAGCAGCGGAAACTGAATACGTACGATGATGACACCTTCACTTGCTTTTATGTCACGACTGATTCCACCATCCAAGCCGCTCTCAAATAATCCGATGCTGCTTTGATAAAAACAACAGAATAGTTGTTGCTGCTTTGAATGCAGAGATTTGACGTACCAAGGGTAGACTCATGGACGAGCTTCCTAAACTCTGTAAATTGGCAAAGAAGAAGGTCAAAGGTTTGACTGGCGATGATTTAGCGGTCCGTGAGGATCTTATATTGGCATGAGTGGCTTGAATAGGAGGAGGAGGAGGAGAAAGAGGAGGAGGAGGCGGGCCGACAGCATAAGTGGCAGTAGCGGTAGAAAAGAGAATGAGATTATGGTTAAGATTTTATCTTGTGGTTCTTTGGTTTTCATTGGCTCTGTAAGTCATGTGTTTTTTATATTTTTTTATAAAATTTTTTTTGTACACCAAAATTAATTATCAAAATCAGCTACTATGTATAGTTTTATCATTTTAATATATATTTTATATTTTAACGTGTATTATACACTAATGATTAATTTTGATAGTTGATTTTAATGTGCATAGTATATAACACATCTTATCTTATTATATATAACAAGACAAGATATGAGAGAGAGTCAGAGAGTTGTTATATAAACTTTTTCTTTTCAAAATACCGTTCGTTATATAATTATAAAAATTAATTTGCTCAAATAAAATATCGAATTTGTGACATTTTATTAATTTATGTATAACATACTTATGATTTTAATTTAATTCATATTTACTTTATAACAACTTGGAGTAAAGCCTGTTAATATTGTCACCAAAAAGCCTGTTAATATTAATAAACTAATGAAAATTGATAGAGAAAAGGCAGATTGCGGAACCTGCTCCTCCCTAGTTGCTAGAGAAGCGAAGTACCTTTTTGTGACCAAAACAAACCACTCACCATTCCACCGTTCACTCACTTCACTTCCTCCATTCACCTCTTCCACTAACAAAACTCACTCACACTTTTCTTTCCTTCTTTCCCCTCTTTCACTCTCTCCCTCTCTCTCTCTCACACATTATCACTTTCACAATACCCATCCTTCAATCAAACCTTTTTCCAATGTATAGAAACAGAACAAAAAGAAACGGAGTCTCCCCGTTAATTGAACCTGTCTGAAATCTAGGGTTTTCATTTTCCCCCTTTCTGAAAGAAGAAAGAAACAAAAAGAAGGGGGATGATGAAGCGGATGGTGGGTGGGCCAGGTACCAGGAGTGGGTTCTTCTTGAGATTAGGGCAATGTGCGTTTGGTTGTGCTTCAATTGGCCTCATGGTCACTGCAGTTGAATTCTCTAACTTCACTGCTTTCTGGTATGCCTTTAAATGTTAAATAAGGAATTCTTTTATGCAATTAATGTTTTCTGTTGAGATTCTATGTCATTGGTTTTTTCTCCAAGTTCTTGGCTTTAGTTACTTTTGGCGAGGCTTTCTATTTTTAGGCGTATTTATGTTTGTTTGCAAGTGTTTAATTAGGGTTTAGGTTCTGTTTTGAATGAACAGATAGAAAATTTTTTTCTTTCCTATTTTGGGATATGTTTGTGGAGATGAGCATGGGATAATTTAGGAGGTTACCTTGGTGAATTTGTGATCTATTTATTTTTATTGATAACATTGCTGAAAATTGAGTGTGTTTACCTCAAATGAATGGTATGTTAAATTCTTAATATTTCCACCACCTATTTTAATCCCAATACTCCTCCTTCCAAACATGCCCTTAGTATGAAATCACACCTTAATAAACGGTGGCTATAGCGGTGAGTGGCAAATCAGAGTGGTTGAAGTCTGAAGATGATTTTCAACTAGAAGGTCGGTTTGGTTCCTTTTAAAAGAAAAAGGTTTTCACTGATGAAAAAAAAAAAAATATTAAAGAATGATCTGTATGTAAAAGACTGCATTAACAGCCAATGTGTGCATTGGTAAAAAAAAATGAGGTACATTTACTGGTTATGCAGATTTTTTGTTTGGGCTAAGTAAGGAAAGTGATTTTCGATATAAATTTTTCTGCTTCTCACTGGTTAACCACACAGGCTCTTTGTGTGGTTGACTGGAGTTGTACTTGTAGGAAAGAACTGACACGGGGAATTGGTATATTATTCCTAGATGCTCTCAAGGCCATGATCTTGCTGTCGGGGAACTACTGAAGCATAACTAGTAGCTAATTGACATGAACGATAGCTCCTTTGATCGAATGTGGAATTTCATGCATGCGTATTCTGATGTCTACCTTTATTTTGATTGAGAAAATTTCACATGAATATTTGCGGGTGCCCATACTACTAATTGAGCTTCTTCTAGGATGCACAAAGGAGATGCATTAAAACTTTATCAGAATCATTTTTAGTGATTAATTGTAACAATGTGTAATCACCGACAACATTTGGATTGAGATGTCATTCCTAGGGACCTAGTATATATCAAAACACAATAACATTGTTTGATCCATGTCGGTGAATAGGAAAAGGCCTTATTATTCTTTTAATCAGTGACATCTGCATTTCAAATTTATTATTAATATGAACTCTTTTGTCCTTATTTAATGCTTAAGGGAAAGATGATACGTTGGAGTGCATAAGATCCGTTGCCTCTTCCTCCTTGCATGTTTGTCTGAATTTAACATTTGTTGTCATGTAATATGATAGTGCTCTTTCTTTCTGTTTCTACCATTGCCCTCTTTCCTTGAGTGTGATTTACTCATTTATTCAGTGTGTTGGATTCTCAGATATCTTTGTTTGGTAGTTAAAACATTCACTTGTAGTTACAACATTTGTTAAAACTGGCTCAAGGTAGACTTTTACGTTTTTTTGTGAACATAACTCTGGTACATTTCTGAACTTGCAGCTATTTAATTGCATCAATGGGACTTCAAGTTCTCTGGAGCTTTGGACTCGCATGTCTTGATATCTATGCCTTGAGGAGAAAAAGAGACCTACAAAATCCAATTCTTGTCAGCCTGTTTGTTGTTGGCGATTGGGTAATAATCAGGCCACCCTGTTTTCTCTAACAAAAAAATGGATACTTACATTTTAATTTTCCTGTTTTTAGGAGGAAAAGTAAATTCTAGTTTAATGAAAGAAAGTGAAAGGAGAAAATATACATAAATAGAATCATATGTATTGTTTAATTGAACATGAACTCAAATGGCACTAATACAGTCACAAACTTGTTACTAATAACTCGAAATAGTCACAAATTTTCTTGTTAAACTTAAACATTTTAAGTTTATTATAGTTGCTGATGTTGCATAGATAAGGACACTGACATGAACAGAGGACCTGCAAATTTTTACAAATTATGAAACATAGACATGTCATATATGTATTATATAATGGGAATTAAGGATTATAATATCCAATCTTCTGAAAACTTCATAATCTATTATGCTTATCAGCTTATGCAATAGTAATTAAGGGGTTTGGCGTCCAAACTTCATATTGACAACATAGCATTAAAGTCAAATAACATGGAAATCCACATGGCATAATCAATTAACACTAGCTGTCACAATTGTACAATAACACTTACACTCTCATATCCTTGCTCTTTTATTCTTTACTTTTTATGGTACTTTCTTTTAGGTGCCATAACTCTATAAAAATAACATTTTTAATGTTAATTTACTTATATTCATTGTAACATCTATAACTCTCAATGTATATCATTAGTATATCTTAATGGTTCAACAGGAACCTCAAAATAGCACCAGAACTGTGTGTTGCAAGTATTTCACTACTACGTTATTTGGTTATTTAGTTATCCATGCTTGGTGAAGCTTAAGACTTGAGCAGTGTTGATAAGTATCTGCTTCAACTGCTACGTTCTATTTATAATTATAGGATTGGATCAAACATGCGCCTTCTTCCATTTCTCATATTACACTATATTATTGATACTCTGATAAAGATTGGAGTGACTTACTTGAACTAACAGTGAATTGTGAATTATGAAAACAGGTAACGGCTACTTTGTCGCTAGCAGCTGCGTGCTCGTCTGCAGGAATCATAGTTTTATATGCAAAAGACCTGGATTTCTGCAAGAAGCATAAGAGTATTCCTTGCCACAGGTACCAGGTTTCTGTAGCCATGGCATTCATCACTTGGTTTTTTACGGCAATGTCGTCACATGTGATGTTTTGGATCTTAGCATCAGTCTAGATCAACTCGTTTCGCTTGCTAGACAGGCAAAGATGACATCTGTGCACATCCCAGTGTCTTTGAAAGATCTTGTAAATCCATGTATCAGCCCTTACAATGACATTTGGGCAAAAAATTTTCCTTCTTTTTGTTTTAATCCGACAGGCCACGACTCTCAGTTTGGTTTTCTAAGCTTCAGGTATGATTGTTTTCTTCTTTTGTTTTCGTGAACATGTCATGCTTGAGCTGCATGCATTCCATATTATATATGATCATATTCAATCAGTTTAGTAGTTGCAAGTGCAGTGCCATCTTATCTGCTATAACATAATTTAAGATCCATATGAAATGTGGACGATGATGCTGCTTGCCATTTGATGGTCCAGGAGAGAACCATCCCATGGAGGGTCTCCAATTCAGGATCATGCTAATGGCAACCGACCCACTTGGGTTGGTCGGGTGATAAAGTGCCGAGGGTGATAAAGTGTCGAGGATTTGAATTTTGTCTTGTGTATGAAACAACCTTCCCAAAAAATAAAATAAAATAAAAATAAAGGCAACTGAACGTGTAGATAAGATTAATTTTTGTTAAATTGCTTATTTGGTAAGTCTGGGTAAGTCTGGGACAATGATATTGAGAATATTGTGTGTATTCTTGTATCACCAAAAGATACATTTGTATACCAAACCTGTAAACATCTTACCAAAAAGGGAAAAATGTGGTACGTGTAGTTGGAAATATAAAATAGATTGAACTTAACCAAACTTGTTTGACAAGTGATTATCTCATTAGTTAAATTATTGAAAATTCGAATCCCATTTTGTGTGTATGCAGCAATCTATTAGCTAGCGATAAATTCTTGCATGGAATAAAATTCGTGGCAGATTAGTCGTTAGCTTTGGTCTGTTGAGTCGAGGGATATCGTTGGTAAGTGGGAAACTAAAAAAAGATATATTGATTAAAAAAAAAAAAGAAAGTGAAGGAAGATAAGGAGGACACATCAAAATATAAATGAAATAAACAAATTAAATAAAAATGGTTGAATTTAGTTATAAAAATGAATTGTTCACCTTTTTTTTATTATATTATTTTTTCTTTTTGATTTAGCAAAATTTATAGATAGGTTATATTAATTACCGATGTTAGATACTTAGTTTGTTTTGTGCAAAGTTCGTAAGTTAGATGTGGATGTGGTATGTCTGTCACAAAAAAAATGTGGATGTAGTATGTTTTTGTCACGCTAAGTCAACATTAAACTTTCCACATCCTTAATAGAATAAACTAACTAATGAAGTAACTAATGATACTAAAATAGATAATTTTTAATTTTGGGAATTAAAAGAAAGATGGTATATATATATATATATATATATATATATATTTCCGCTATTTGAACAAGTGGTTTTACCAATCAAGTGGTTTACACGCGCTTATTATAACCAACCATTCTCCCACGCATTAATTGAAACGAAAACGTAAGGAACCGCGTACTCTTTCACTCTCACCACCACTCTTCACATTCACGTACATTCAATTCCTCCTCGTACTCCTTCGTCAATGTTGTCTTCTTCATTCTCCATTGTCATCGTTGTCGCCCTTCTCCTCCTCCTTCTTCTTCTTCTCTGTTTTATATTAATGTTGTTGTATGTTGTTGTTGTTCTTCTTTTTCTTCTCTATTTTATATTGATGTTGTTGTATGTTGTTGTTGCTGCTGCTGCTGCTGTTGTTGCTGCACATAAATATGAAGCAATAATGCACAGAAATAGAAAGCAACATTGCGCAGAAACAGAAAGCAATAATGCGCAGAAATAGAAAGCAATATTGTGTAGAAACCTATGATGCATGGACACGGACACGGACACGGGACACGACACGACACGCGACACGTCGACACATCGATCTCAATTTTTTATATGACACGGGGACACGTCATATATATAAAATATAATATATTTTTAACAAAATTATAATAATATCTTGATATTTTATTCATATTAAAATTTAAATTATTATTTGTAAATATTTTTAATGTCTATTTTAATTATATAAAGTATTTAAAATAACTTTTAGTGTTAAGAAATGGTCATATATACTACTTTTAAACTCATTTTAAGGATATGAGTTAAGAATAAAGTTGGACACACACGTGATGATATTTTGGAGTGTCAAGTGTGTCCAAAGAGGTATTTTTTTTTCTTTTTTCTAAGGACACGGATGGACACTTAAGACACCCGTGTCGGACGAGTGTCAGAGAGTGTCGTATCCAAAACGTGTCCGACACGCGGACACGTCAATTCGTCGAAGTGTCCGTGCTTCATAGGTAGAAACAGAAAGTAATAATGCGCAGAAATAGAAAGCAATAATGCGCAGAAATAGAAAACAACATTGTGCAGAAATAGAAAGCATAAATGCGTAGAAACAGAAAGCAATAATGCGCAGAAATAAAATCATCTTCTTCTTCCTTCCTTCCTTCATTCATTCCTTTATCCAGTGCATCTACATCATCACCTTCATCTTCTTCTTCTTCTTCTTCTTCTTCTTCTCTGTTTTCATTGTTGTTGTTGCTGATGGTGATGTACAGAAATATGAAGCAATAATGCGCAGAAATAAAAAGCAACATTGCGCAGAAAAAGAAAGCAACATTGCGCAGAAAATAGAAAGCAATAATGAGCAGAAATAAAATCTTCTTCTTCTTCCTTCTTTCCTTCCTTCTTCCAAGTCTGCATCTGCATATTCTTCTTCTTTTTCTTTCCTTTCTTCTTTCATGTCTGCATCTGCATCATCATCATCATCATCATCATCATCATCTTCTTCTTCTTCTTCTTCTTCTTCTTTTTCTAACAACAGAAAACGAAGAAGAAAACGATGATGAAAGTTGCAGAACGAAATCCAACAACAGAGGAAGCCGAAAACGATGATGAATCACGCAAATAAAACTAAGAAAATGAAAAACGAAAAGTAACAGATTTGATTGGTTATTTGCTTGGTTAAAACATTTGGTTTGGCGTTATATTAAGGAAAAAGAGCGCGTGTTTAAATTTACTTGGTTAACCACTTAGTTAGTAAAATCACTTATTCACCTAGAATTATTGATAGACATATTTTATAAGGACAAAAATTATATTTATCATAAATAAAATTTCACACAAAATCCATTTATAGATTTTTTCTTGTTACTTTTATGCTCAATCTTGACACATGCTTATTCTTGGTTCTTTTCAATGGATAATTACCATATAGCCACACTTTGATTACCAATAGCTAAGGAGAAACCTCCTAAGATTAAGAAGATAGTAAAAGAATTATAAGAAAACACTATTTGAACAATTAAAATTGGTTATCAGATTTAGACCATTACTATATTATCATCATACGAGATGTTATCATCATACGAGATGTCTAATAGAAGTGGAGGGTACCATCACATTCAACGATGATAGGTTGACTATATTGTCTATAAGGCTATTAGTTTTTCACATCACAAAAACCAGCAACAATATCTACAAAGAGAAACCATCAAGAATTAATTTGCATGTGGAGCAAATTTTGGTATATTTCAGGTATATACGACAGGAGAAAGGGGTACTTTTCCTGGTTAAGAGGACCCGAGCATCCAATTTGATTGATCTATTGATTAACTCACTAGTCCGTTTAAACGAGTGTTAGGGGGTTCGAATCTCGCGAAGAAAAAGAAATATTTTGACCCATGAGAAAAAACTCATCCCCATATTTCTAGATTTCACACAAAATTTTTATTTGGGCGCAGTACCCTTCGTGAGGATTTTTGACACCCCTTATCCATGATTCCTATAATCCATATCCCTAGATTTCACACAAAAGCTCAATTCTGAACATTGTAAAAAAAAAAAAAATCAAGCCATATAAAAAATTTTAAGTCATAAACAATTGCAATCAAATATTCCACAACTTACGGTTTCAATGGCCCCTTAAGGCCAAGAAACCCAAACATTTCTTTTAACAGCACAGTTTACACTTTACATAGCCCTTTGGCCATAGAAACACATACATTTTCTTAAAGCACCATAACCAATATTTACAATTGAACAATACTACTAACTCCAAGCATTGGAATCTTCTCCACACGCTTGCAAGTTGCAACTTCAAATTCAAATTAAAACCCCACACTTGCACAATACCACTTAGCCATTATATGAAGCTTTCACATTCATTTACTACTTAGAACACATTGGTTTCCAACAAATTCATGTTCAAGTCGAAACTCGGTGGGAACTCGAGCGACGGCGTGGAGATTGGACACCGGAAGAACCTACCATTTGGCCTGAAGAAGAAGCATGGTTGGAAGACGGCGAGAACCCGTGATCAGGGGAAAACAGAGAAGAAGCAGAGGTTTGAAACCGGCCCGAGTCGCCGGGAAGCTTGACATACGAGTAAGAAGGCGAGTCACAGAGCCATGAACCAATAGGGCCTTCTTTGCCATTCTTGTATTGCATAATAGCCTTGTACACAAATGGAATAAGACCCTCCATTTTGATTGTTTTATTGGTATGAGAACGAAGACAGAAACAGAGGAAAACAGAGAAAGAGAAAGAGAAAGTGAAAGCTCTTTGAATTTGGTTTTGTGAATGAGATTGAAAGGGTTCTTTCTTGGGGTTTAAAGGTGTTGTTGGGGAAGGATTATCATGACGTGGAGTAATGGAATATATTGGAGTCCAGCTCTTCACGCTAAGCCATGGAAGATTTCAACGCAAAAGCCATGAAAGCTATGTGCAAACCACATTCATTGCATAAAATGAAATAAAAATAAAAATAAATCACTTTGGGATCATCATTTGCTCATTCCACTTCTTGTTCACTATTATTATTTTTGATGGGTTTGAGCTTTCAGAGTAAGATTGGTAGGTTTGATGGGAATTTTTTTTTATTTTTTATTTTAATTTTAAAGTTTTTGCTTTCTACTTGTATATTTTAATATGAAGCTAGTGACTTGGCCAGTAGCCACTGATTTCTTCAGGCATGGTTGTTCTATTTTTAATCTTGTCTTGAACTCTATTGTTTGTTTAGATTTTGTTTTGAAGTAGGATTCTCATAAACTAGTTTTCCCCCCTCATTTGTTGCCGGCCATTTCTAATATGAGTTATGATATAAGATTTACAATTAAAAAGGACGTACTACACCTTAAAATTTTTTGAAAGAAAATCAACTCAAAATTATTTTATTAGGTAAAGTATATATTTTTGAACTGATATTTATAAAAAAATTAAAAAAATTATGTTTTTATTTATTTTATTTTATTTTTACAAATTGTCGATTTGAATCAATTTTATTTTTGAGAGCAGTAAAGTTGATGCAAACTAACAATAGTTGTTAAAGATAAAATTGATGCAAATCAAAATTTTAGATAACAAAATTTAAATAAATTAAAATTTAGAGTTATTTTTTTAACTTTTGGTAACATCAAGAGAAAAAAATATTTTACCTTATTTTCTTTTAAATTTTTTAAATATCACTAGAATAATTGAGTAATACTAATATATATATTAGATGCCTAAAATTATATTTAAACATAACGTGTTATCCCTTAGGTTTGTGTTTTTCATTTTAATAATATATATGTGTGATGTATCTTCACTGTTCATATTTAAATAACATTTTTTCTATGATAAACTAATAATCTTGTTGTGTTCTTATCACAAGTATACCTTATGTCCTTATGTACTTACTCTACTATCACTAATAAAACTGAAGAAAATCCAAGAAGATGATGACACATGTCAAAGAAAAAATAATGAGAAAGATACATTGAGATTTTGTTGGATTCAATCAAAGTATTTGAACCCTTTAGATTTAAAGCGTTAGTTAGAGTAGAAACATCTCACATCCCGGTGCATTACGCCATTATTTTATCGTGAATAATATTCAAAACATTATTATTCATAAAATCTATTTCAGTTTACTTTCGTATGCACATTGCAAAACCATTTTGCACTACCCTTTAATTAAATATTTGTTTATATGTGACTATTAAGAAAATAATAAATAATTAATCCCAAGTTCCTAACACTACTTTTACTATTATAATTAGAAAATGTTTAGTAATTAATATAATATTGACCAATAACAACCAACTCTTTTTAATTTTGTCTTTAATTAATATTTATTATGTTGTTTTAATTTTTTTTTTCTTTCACATTCAATGATCACTAATTTATTATTATTATTTTTTTTTGTATCCACTCATTTATTGTTTGATTTCTTTTTTAATGTATTTTAATTTTTTGATAAGGGAGTTATTATTCTCTTTCATACCAAGGATCACACAATAGTAATAATATTCTGTTACCATTTGTAATCATTGATATTAAATATATTATTATAATAATTCTATTTTTCATTAATTTTTTTTTGAAATACATGACATTACTAGCATTTTCATAGGATATTGAAAAAGAAAATTAAAACAATCCGAAATATATATTCTTGGTAGGTTTTCTTCATTCTCCTTTATTTATTTATTTTTTTAATCTAACGTATTTAAAAACAAATAACATATGCATCCATAATTCTATACATATAACATCCATAATTCTATTCATATAACATCTATATTTTCAAATAAATATATAACAACAAAATATTGAATAATAACATCCAAAATTTATTTATTATCTTTTATTTTACATATTACAATTTTTTTTGCAAAGCACTATTTAAACACCTTTTTTATTTTACATTAAAGTAACTAATTTTTTTTAATTGAAAATATTTGTTGCAATGCATAAGATATTTTAATACAAGTCCATGTATTATTTTTTTGTGTATTTTAATGATTGAAATGTTAAGAAAGAAATTAAATATTATCTTATACAAGGAATTAAATGCTATCCTATTTAATTTGAAATGTGACATAAGAAATTAAATACTATCCTAATTAATTTGGAATGTAAATAAAAAATTAAATACTATCCTATTTAGTTTAGATTTTAAAAATATTATTGGTTTATTGTTGGTATAAGATTGTTGATTACCTATCATCATCGTAAATAAATAATAATGAAGAGAAAAAAATTGATCAATTCTTAAATAATTATCTTATCTTATTGTTAAAAGTTAAAACCATGCATAAATATATTTAAATATTTAATGAGAATTTAACACCACGATAAGTTGAATTTATCTTTTTATTATTTAAGCGCATTTACCTTTATACCCTTTTCTTTTATACTATGGGCGCATAATGCCCCTTTCATACCTCATTTTAAACTTTAATCAAATCCCTAAATTTTATATTGTGTACATTTTAGTCACTATATTCTGTTTTTAATCAAATATTAATAAATTTTTTTTTTTAGAAAATGTTGGGAAACTTCTATTTTGTTTATATCATTTTGTTTAAGTTAGATTGGATTAATCAAGTTCCAAATAATATAAGGCAAATAATACTTCTAAGTAAATACCAATCAAATTCAATCAAATCATTTATTTATATATTAAATAAAAGATAATTTCGATATCAAATATAAGTTCATTTCAGCTATTTTTTGTACTATTTGACACCAAAATAATTTTTTATATACCATATAAATAAATGACTTAGTTGATCAAAATAAATGTACAAATAGCATTATCGTAACTCAAATACCAATAACTCAATCTATATAAATATTTTGTAGAATTTTTTTTGGGAGTGTAATTTTGATGCAGTGTCGTGTAATCACTTCCGTTTCTTTAGATGACTAATCACGAAATCATTGAAAAAATTATTTTTGCTGATATAGTGTTTCATAATTGAATGCATTTATAAAATATATTTACACATCAAAATTAATTTATTTTGGGAGACTAAACATTTGTAGAATTTAGACACACAAAAATAAGAAAAAAGAAAACATTTGTACAATTTGAGTATTGAGCTATCATAACAACTTTTTGGTTCTTTAGAAGATAAACGTTTTGATTATTTAATTAGAGATATTGGATTTAAGTTTTAGAATGTAAATATGTTGTGCAAACAATATTTTTAAACAAGCAAATTTTATCCCCATCCTTATTCAACCTAAAAGAAATAATTAAAGAATATAAACCATCTTCTATTTTAATGTAAATGTGTGTTTTCTTTAAGGGACGTGCTACGGTGCTGATACTGTTTTGCAGATTTTTCAAAAAAGCGTTGAATAAAAAGCGTTGTCATTATTATTATTATTTTAGATCGTTATTTTGACTTTGATACTAATTTAAAAATCGCCATTTAAATATTCAGAGTTTAGTAAATAACTATTATTTTTATAGAAATGTTTAATTTCTTTATTATATTTTTCTAATTTTTCTTTTAAAATTCTAATATATTTCTTACAAAATTTTTTGATTTCTTCTTTGTTTCTAGTATGACTTTCAATATTTTCAAGCTTTTCTTCATAAACTTTTAATTGACTTATAATAACCCTTTTTTCTCCTTTTATTTCTTCTAGTCCTCTATCAGCTATTCCTTACATTTTATTTTCTTTATATCAACTTCTATTTCTGTAGCTTGCATTAAAAGATTTATTCTTTCATTAAAAATTTTTTCTTCCTTTTCTTTTAATTCCTCTGATCTTTTCATAATTTCTTTATGCTTCTTTTTAAGTTTTTTAATTTCTCTTCTTTTAATTTTATCTAAAGGTGTTTTAATCTTGGGCAAATCACTGAAATAAAATAAATGGAAGGGAAAATGTTTGTATTGTCCTAAAAAGAAAACGATGATCGAAATGTCCTGAATTAAACTCTATATAATACGTTGCAGGGTGTAGGGTATTAGGGTTTACATATAATACCCTCCACCCTGCCACGGATTTCTAGCAAGTGAAGCAACATATAATACGTTGCAGGGTGTAGGGTATTAGGGTTTACACATAATACCCTCCACCCTGCCACGGATTACTTGCAAATGAGGCAACGCATAATACGTTGCAGGGTGCAACGTATTATGTAGAATATTGTAATACTTTGTAGGGTCCCACGTATTATGTGCATGTTAGAAGTCCGTGGGACCCTGTTGGGTATTAGGGTTTAGGGTTGGGTATAAATTGAGAGTGATAGTCATTTGTGTTGTTAGAGTGTTTAGGAAGTGACGGATGGGGCTAGAGGAAATTCATTCCTGGCACTCGTTCATCATAATGGGAAGATAAAGAAACGAACTTCAGAGGGTGTGAGATTTAAGTGTGAGTGTCCAACTAATGTGTTTATATCTGGTGGAACCTCGCTCGCGGAGCTGCAAGCAAGTATTGAACGAAGACTTGGGTTAGATGGCAGGAAGAGAGTTAGCCACATTTTCTATAGAGTTCCTGTGGCAGTGGTGTCAAGTGGGGTAAAGTATGATTGCTTAAGTGTTGAGAGTGACGACGATCTGCAGGTTCTGTTTCACTGTCGGCAGCAGTTCCCGGAGGTTCGGACGACCGAGTTATACGTCGAGATTGCTGACGCTGGGGCAAGTTCTGGAGGGTCGAACCCGCATCCACAGCAGGTCCATGTAGGGCCCACCCCTTGTCCCCCGGATGTTGGTGGCCCGACAATGGGTCCTGTTGCATCTCCGTCGTTTGATGTGAACCTACCACAAGGCAATGATGATGGGTGTGACTTCGATGAGAACCGTTCA
>JASCZI010121825.1:0-18997 GCA_036250425.1 Stylosanthes scabra | reverse complement strand
TTTGGTGAGTTTTCCAGCATGACCTCTCTGGACTAAAATGGCAATAACTCGAGCTACAGAGCTTCAAACGATGCAACTCCACTTTCATTTGAAAGCTAACATCCGGAGCTTCGCGTCGATATATAATAATCCATAGTTGACACTTGATATGAGCGCCGAAACACCCTGGAAAGACAACACTGAAAACCTGCGTGAAGTTCCACGCATATGCGTGGCCAGGCAACTCAGCAGCACCCAGAATCACGCCCAGAACTCAAGTTTATGCGTGGAACATCACGCCTATGCGTGGCCAAGCATGATTCTGGCGCTGGAGGAAGCTTGGCCACGCATAGGCGTGATGTTCCAGGCATAAACTTGAGTTCTGGGCGTGATTCTGGGTGCTGCTGAGTTGCCTGACCACGCATATGCGTAGACTTCCACGCAAATGCGTGGAACTTCACGCAGGTTTTCAGTGTTGTATTTCCAGGGTGTTTCGGCGCTCATATCAAGTGTCAACTATGGATTATTATATATCGACGCGAAGCCCCGGATGTTAGCTTTCAAATGAAAGTGGAGTTGCATCGTTTGAAGCTCTGTAGCTCGAGTTATTGCCATTTTAGTCCAGAGAGGTCATGCTGGAAAACTCACCAAAGCATTCATGATCTAAGGGCTGTTGATCCACGCATATGCGTGGCATATGCGTGGAAAGTCAAGGATAGGGGCCACGCCTAGGCTTGATTCTGGGCGCCTAGGGCTGTTGATCCACGCATATGCGTGGACTCCGCTGCTGTAAGTTTCCCAGGGTTGTTCTAGGCTCAAATCAATTGTCAACCATATACATTTATATACCAAATCGAAGCCCGGACGTAAGCTTTCCAACACAATTTGAATCAGATCTTTTGGACTTCTGTAGCTCAAGATATTTCCAAATTAGTGGGCAAAGGTCATGCTGGAAAAGCTGATCAGCATCATGGGCATGGCTTCATACTCAGTTTCTTGCTCCGAAAGCTTCCTTTCTGGGATGAACAAATTCGAAACACACAAATTTTCCACTCAAATCAGAAGCACAAATACCTTGAAATATGGGCATCCATAAAAAAGCCTATTAGGGTTTCCAAGAGTTGAGGACATGAACAAAATAGCAAAAGCTCCACCGTTGCATTCAGGGGCGACGAACTTGCTCCTCTTCTTCAATGCACCAATACCAGCACTCCCAGAAGAACCCAAAGCTGCACTCCAACCTTCGCTGTTCCCTCCACCACGACAATTTGACGAAGACCACCTCTCTCTGCTACTTCCCATGGTGTTTGAAGAAAACGAACTGAAACAGGGGAGGAGAGACGTATGTTCAAGCCCCCCCTTCAAAACCAAAACGTCATCGTTTTCTTTATTATATTTCAACCAAATCGAACCCTGACCATTTCCAGTTATCCAGGTTGGCAACTAACGGCCAGGTCATCCACTTAACGTTACAGCTCAGCCTTCTCCGTTAGCAATTAACGAGTAAACTAGCATCAAGGTCCGCCATGTCACACGGAGATCATGGAAGGGGTCCGGCGTGGTGTTTTTTAATTGATAGGGTCCGCATTGTCAGTCGGGGAAATGGACAGGGTCCGGATTGGTAGTTTACTCATAAGCAAAATGGCACTTACAACACAAAATCTCAAGATTACATCGAAAAGGAACGTAACACATACTTGGCCTTTTCCCACAAATAATAATAATAATAATAATAATAATAATAATAATAATAATAAATACTTTTTACCGAAAAATAATAAATAATAATAATACTTAAAAAACTTAATATTATTTTTCTCTGATATCTCTAATAAATAACAATAACAAGAAGAGAAAACAAATAATGATACAGCAATATTCAAATTTTTATCATGGACAAAATATTCACTATTAATTCAGATAATCTAATCACAAAAAAAAAATTTCATATAATCAACGGAATAAAAAATAGATATATAAACTAAAAGAAAAAAATTGTTGACATTTCTATGTCACTTTAAAGGAACTTTTGTGCTATTTTTATTTTTTTTTTATAACTTCTAATTGGTTAAAAAATTTCCTGTGTCGCATTTAAATTAAGAAATTTTGTATCACTTCTCAAAAAATGTATGTGCTATTTATTTTAATAACTTCTAATTAGTTAAGAAACTTTTAATATCACGGTTAAAAATTTTCCTCCATCACTTTTGAAGAATATTTTGTGCTATTTTTATTTTTTTTATAACTTATAATTTGTTAAAAGATTTCTTTTGTCACTGTTGAGAAATTCTATACGTCAATATTCAATGCATTTTTGTGCTATTTATTTTTTTAAAAAAATTTCCCTTGTCTTAGTTAAAAAATTTATCTACTTTTTATTGCCACGTAAGAATTGTGTGGTTTATGCACACATTGTGTGAGTGTTTTTTTTGTTGTTAAATTTGAGTTAATTAAAATGCATCGTTTTAAAAATATTATTTGTATACCAAAATTAACCATCAAATTATATATATATACATATATATATATATAAAAGTAATTTTTCATATATATATTTTATATTTTAATATATATTTTATTAAATTTTAATATGTAAATAGCATGATCGGTATTTTTTATTTCTAAAATACTCTTCTATCCATAAGTATGTATGTGGATAAAAAATGTTTGATTAATATTTTTTTGCCACACTATAAGAAATTTATCCATACGCCAATATCCTTTTTAAAATACATTTAAAAAGAGTAGTCATCTAGGCTACGCTTTACTCTTTATGGCTTTTTTAGTAGAATAAGAAACACAATACATCATTTAAAAAGTGTCTTCTTAATATGCACTTTTCAGTACATATGTAAAAGTGTATAGAAATATAAAGATATTGTAATGGTAGCCATCGATCTTTAATGTCAGATAAAATTAACCATCAAATATAACATATATGTACTTTTGTATCATTTGATATGTTTCTTAGAATTTACCTTAAAAAAGCTATTTATAAAGCACTAGTGGCTTCACATGTACTATCGTGCCTGTTCAGCCACTTTTTCTATTAATTTTCAGTTGATAATTATGATAATTTTTAGGAATATATTATTCACTCTATCAATTCTTCTTCTCTTCTTCTTTCTTTTTCTCCTCATTCGTTGCTTTTTCCAAAACAGAAAGAGGTTTTATAAAGAAAAGAAGTGGATTTCCTCCTCGTCCTCCTCATTCTTCTTCTTCCTCATCCTTTGTTGTTTTTTCAACAAAAAGAATCAATTTCGTTAGCCGTTGAAAAATAAAATCAGATTTTGTTGAAAAATAAATTATATTTCGTTGAAAAAATAGAACCGAATTTCTTTGAAAAACATAAACAAATTTAAAAGGAGAAACAAATTTCTTCTCCTCTTCTTCATTATCATCATCTTGTCCTCCTCCTCTATTTTGTGCATCTTCTTCCTCCTCATTCTTCTTCCTCACTTATTATCTTTATTTTTCCTTCTTCAATGGTTTATCCTTCTTTTTCTTCCTCTTCTTCTCTATTGTCAATGCTATCATGATCGTTTTCGTCGTTCTTCTTCTTTTCTTCCTTGTCGTCATCGTCATCGCTATTGTCATCGTTATTATCGCTTTTGTCGTTGCTGTCATCGTTGTCGTCGTCTTCTTCTTAAGGTGCTGAGGAGAAGAAAAAAAAACTACACTAATAAAAATGAAAAACGCGTGTGTGAGTGTGTAGAGCTTATTGGATTTGGTTGGCAAAATCACTTGGTTGTGTGTGATTACTGCATATTATTTTTCAACAAAATATTAAACTTTGTTAACGTTATATTTAATAAAATAATCAGTGTCTTATGCCAATTAAATATTACGCTAACAAACAAATACTTTTTATATCGATCCAAGTTTTAACTTAATATTAAAAGAATTATAAAATTGTTTAAAGAGATTCACTATTTCTCATTTTTTTATAACTTATGCATCTTATTTTTGTATGATTTTTTTCTCAATTTTTTGTCTTAAATTTACTTTTCTTATTCATCTCCTTTGATAAATTTACTTTCTCAACCTTTATTAAATTATCTTATGTTAATTTAAAAATTTTAATATTAATAAAAGATGAGGTTACCTTTTGAAGATTGTTTCTTTTTTTTATCATGTTTGTGTTTGTGTTGAGGTTGAGCCTTTTTTTACTGTTTGTATCATTGATGTTTATATTGAGACGGAGCTTCTTGAGTGCCTCTTTCTTGCGGTTTGTGTCATTGATATTTATGTTGAGGTGGAGCCTCTATTAAAAGTTTGTGTGAATTGTTTTGATTTAATGCTTTTTTTCTCAAATTAATCTTGTAATTTTAGTGACAGAGTTGAGATTGTTTCTTTTGCTATTGTTTGTGTTCTGGCGGAGCCTCATTTTATTTTCGTTGTTAAGGCAGAGCCTAATTCTTACTTTTATCATTTGTATTTATGTTGAGACCGAGTCTCATTTGTTGTTTTTTTCTTTATCGTTAAGACAAAGCCTTTTATAGCATATAGTACAATTTTGATAGTTAATATTATTTGTTCAAAATTTAAAAAAATGTTCTCATTATTGATTTTAAAAAATTAATAACATATATAATTTTGATCATTAATATTATTCGTTAAAAAAGTAATTATTATTTGTTTTACAAAATTTATTACCTATACTTACAATTTTGATCATTAACACTATTCGTTCAAAATTTAAAAAGATATCTATATTTTGTAAAAAAATTTACGACCTATGCAGCTTCGAATATTAATCCTATTCGTTCCCAATAAAAGAGAAACCAACAAAAAAAATCATTCAAAACAATAATTTTTTTTCTCCCAAAACCAACAAAAAAATTAATAAATTTTATTTCTGAATTTAAAAAATAAATATAAATATTATAATATTAATTTTTTTCAACACTACTTAAATATATTGCTTCTAGAAATATACCATTGGAGTCCGTGTGTTAAATGTCAACATCATGAAAGAGAAGTTTTGAAATATTAAAAAATTTAATTATCCTTATCAGAAGACACTGTCAGTATCTTTTCGCGGTAAAATTTTCTTTAATAAAATTATAAATTATTAAAAAAAAAAGTAAAATAAAGGTTCTATTAGTTATTAAAATATGAATAAAAGAGTGCTTTAAATATGTGCAAAGAAATCATGCTAGGATTTTTATTACATTAAAATTATCTGTTATTTTGATTTTAACTTAAAAAAATAAAATTGAATTGATTTTAAAGTTTGAAATTCAAAATAATTATTAGTTATTTTATATTTCTATTAAATATATGTAGATAGGATGTTAAAATTTATGCCACCTTTTTTATAAATTCATAAAAAAATAAAATGTAAAATTATACTATCAATCTTCATTAAAAACTCCTTGTTTTTTTATGGTATTAGTTGAATGGACATATAATAACATAAAATATTACTTTAAATAAATTAAGTAAAATAAGTAATCAATTTATATTAATTTTGGTTACACTTAAAAATAACACTACGTTAAAGAAAAATTAAGATATAAATTCATAATTACTACCATTACATAGGCAAACTAAGTTTCCTACTTATATAAGTTTCATCTTTTCATTTATACTGAAAAATGAAAATTAAAATTGAATTATTTTAGTATTTTTTTTTATTTTTATGAAAAAAAAGCAAATCACAAAAAAAACACATTCAACAAAATTAAATATTAAGAATATCTATTTATACTAATATATAATAGCATTGGACTTGATTTGGTGTCCAACTTTTTATTCCATCCTTTGCCCCTATTAATATTAAATTCAACTAATAGTTATAGTAGGTTATTTTTGGGCTATTAAGTAATTAAACCATGATACGTAACTGCAACAACCTAATTCAACCCACTAAAACAAATTATAACCGCTGGAAGTTTAATGACTTGTGCTTAAACCTTCATTTTTACCGCTTCTCTTCTTTTTCGTGGATGTTCTTTATTTTTGGTTTCCAATTTCCCATTTTAATCTATGTCTACTTCTATTTTAGTTTCTACTTTGTTTTTGAAATTATTTTTTTTTGCCATTCTTTTTATATTGGCAAGAAAAATAGGTCCCAAAATTAAATATTACTTCATTGAACAAGCTAAAATGTGAAATACAACATAATATTCAAAGCTCTATTTATTTGGATGAAGGATTAAAATAATTCATGCCAAGTTATTTAACAAAAATATTAAAGTGGGATAAGAAAAATATTAAAGAAACTAGGCACATATTTAATAATTTATTAATGTTAATAATTTTGACCAAAGTTGGTGGTGTAAATTACAAATTTATTTACATATGTGTTATTAATATTAAACTACGAAATTTTACATGATATATACAAAATCAAATATGTATCTCAAAAAATTAAGTTATTTAGTTTTTTATTTTTATTTTCATGGCAGCACCTCTATATATGTGCTAGCTTTTTTATTAATTATTATATGTGACTAGCTTCTTGAAATAATTACTTTTCATTTTTCATGGAAAGTTATTTGATAAGAATTGATAAATTATCAAAGTGAGATAGAGAATGTTTTCGACAATAAATTAAGAAAAATTAGCAATAAAAACAATGAATATGTTTATATAATTGCAATTGAGGAGTGCAATCTCATTATTGAAGGCTTAGTGTTTTCGAATATGAATCGATTCGAGCAAGCTTCGAGTCGATTCTAAACACTTAGTGTTTTCGAATCCTAATTTCGTTGAGGTAGAATCGATTCTGACAAGGTGAGAATCGATTTATAGGGTAATGGGTTACTCTCTGGAGTGATCTGAATCGATTCGAACACATACCGAGTCGATTCGTGACACTTAGAGATTTCGAATCCTAGTTTTTGGCTAATACGAATCGATTCCTCATAGCATAGAATCGATTCAAGGTGGTTTCGTTTTCGAGGGATTCGCTTCTGCAGAATTACGAATCGATTCACTGACGCAGCGAGTCGATTCTTTTGGCGAATTCTACGTTAATTAGGGCATGCGAATCTATTCTGAGACCATAGAATCGATTCTAAGGCGTCAGAATCGAGTTATAAACTCGAATCTCACCCTTCTCCCTTCATTTTCCCCATCTTCTCCCAACTTTTCTCTCAACCCTTACCACTCTCAACCTCAAAATCACTCTTCTCTTCATTCCTCCACCACCCTCCTACCACCATTACTACTTCCTACTACTTCCCTTCTCTTCTTTGCCTCTTCTTTCTTCCCCCCTCTCTCTCCTCTTTTCAATCTCATTCTCACTTGCCCTTTTCACTACCACTCTTGCTCTAGCTTTCTTCTTCTCACTCAACTACACTATGCCACGTGTTAAACAAACCGGTAGGCGGAATAGGATAGACCCTAGTGCTCTACCAATGCCGCCTTGCCTTTCCCAAATGCTGGAAGAGCGTTGGTTTGATGATGCCAATGAGAAACTCGCATACGACGAATGCCTCTCAAAGATGGATATTCTTCCACCCAAGTTCATAGGGGATGGGGTGCTTCCGGACGAGAAGTACCCGGAGTTTTGGAGACTCATAGACATCCAAGGCTTGTGCCCATTCCTATACATGCGTGAGAGGTAAGCAACCTCTACACTTTGTGGTTCATTTCGATTTTTCTAGCATAGGTTTGTTGTTCAAATGGCTAGTTCTAGGATTATGTGTTGTGGCATTGAACTAGAGACTTCTAAATACTAGGATTGTTGTGTTGGTTGTGTTGCATGATTGGATTGGGATTTTCTTGTGTGACAAGGCTTCTAGCCTTCTATCTCAATTTGGTTCCTAGCTTCCTACTTTGGTTCGGTTCCTATTCGTTGCTAATCGTACACTCTTGGTTCACTCTCATTTCGCATTGTTTGGTTTGCATTTGTTGAATCTATTTGGCTGGATTGTGGTTGCGTATATTGGTTTGGTTCCTACTTGGTTATCAAGGTTTATCTATTCTACCTATCTGTCTGATGTAGTTTTCCCTATTCTTATGTTGCTGCTTGGTTGGGATTTTCTGAATCTTGCAGGTATTACCCGCGATTCGTTGCAGCTGCCTATACCACCATCTTCATTCGGGATAACCTGAATGATAATGGGACAGGAGGTTTCGTTTTTGGCTTCAGACTCGGAGGTCGCACTTATGAGTTCTCACTCTCAGATTTAGCGACTGTCTGGGGTTTGAAGAATGAAGGCGTGACCTTCAAGGGTGGTAACAACCCTCACGGCTCATGGAATGAGTTCAACAAGCTTGATGCGATCAGAGGACTCCGGTTGGAGCACGCCGCGTCGGGAAAGTACGCGATCAGTAGGATGTCCACCGATCACAGACTCCTATTGTACGTGCTTTCCTACGTGCTATTACCAAGGAAAAGCAACCACGGTTCAGCTTCCGAGGAAGATCTTCTCATACTATGGGCTATGGTTCAGGAGAAGCAAATCAACTGGCCATATCTGATGGCGCATAGGATGCTCAGGTATTCACAAGGCAAGGTAATTATCTAACACTCTTGGTTTCGGTTTTCTATCTCACTTGCTCTAATTGTCAGTTTTCGTTTACGTTTTCTAATCATAGCTAACCTAAATTTGTTTCACTCACGTATGGTTTTGTGCATTCATTGGTTTTGTAGCCTACATCGTATCTAGCACATGCGCATCTACTGACGAAGGTCTTCGAGATCACACCGCTAGACCTAACGCGTGAGGACAACGTGGAACCAGAGATATCCCACGCCATCACGTCCAAAAATATTCATCAGATGCGGAGGAATCTAGTTGGTCCAGCCGACATCGCCGAAGATGAGGATGTTGATGTTGGGGCGGATGCACAGCCTCAAGTCGAGACCGGTACCTCTTCTCAGATTCCTACTAAGACAGGAGTGCCACCACAGTTTCAGCTGGATATAGTTGTGATTGCTCGGAAAGGTTTCGAGGATCTACGGTTAACAATGACCGAAGGTTTCACAAGGTTGTCGGATCGCATCGACCGAATTGATCAGCCAAGACATGGATATTCGCAACCTACGGGACGAGTTCCGTAGTTTTCATGGCGAGAGGATGAATGTGGATTTTCAGGAGCAGCCTGAAGATAACCCGATGCAGGATTCGTTCTTAGGTGTTTACTTGCTTTGTTTTCCTATAGTTTGTACGGATATTTGTAATGTTTCACTTAGGTTCGGATTTGTTTACTACCGTTGTTTTGGGTGTTGGATGTATTGGTACATTTTCCTAACGCTTAGGAATTCTAACTATCTATCTAATTTACTTACAGTTTACTCTCCTAGTTCTTATCGAATATTCTACGCAAATATTCAGGTTTCGAATGATTACGGGTTAATCACAAACCCTTAAGCTCAAAACTTATCCTATGTGTGCTCGTTTACGATTTTCAAGATCAACTTAGACATATAACTACGATTAAGCACAAGGACTTGAATCAAACAAAGACATGACTCCACGTTTTGAAATTGACTCCAACCACCTAGTGGGAAAATGACACCACTACTAACTCTTGTAACTTAACACTAATCTAAACTCACAACTTAATACAATCCGTTGTAATCCGCTTGAGTCCTTACGTTTAGAAAAGAATCGGCTTCGACATTGGAGTTGATCAGACTCTATGTCAAAACACGACCATGAAGCTATCAAAAAGGAACTCAGGCAAACTACCAACAGATCATCATGCTTACTGACTCAGGTTATCGCCTTAGGCAACATCTCTTGCGTGATTGTTTGGTTCAGACCATGCACTGAAGCATAGCAGTTTCCTCCCTTAGGCTCACAAGGAAAGAACTGCTCTGATACCAAGTATAACACCCTAGAATCAGCTAATCACGTCGCGCACCGGATCAACCAACTCTAGTGCATTACAGACACACAGACGCTACTAAATACTAGGGCTTTCAGAAGTCGTTGAGAGAAAATGGTACTTTTAAACCATAAAACACTTCTTTATTAAAAAAGAGCCAAGAACCCGTATACAATACCCGTTTTACACCAAAATATATAATAGTACATACATATATCCGAATGGTTCGACTCTATATACAGACTGGAACCTGCGAAGCCCAAGCCCGTTATACAACCTTCTAAACCCTATTACATACTCTGGACAAACTTCACTAATTCTCCGACAACATACAACAGACGACACAGACTACGGAGAAGCTAAACCAAATGCCGAAAGAATGCTTCGCCAACTTTCCAAGCTCGAACCTGTACCTGAAAAGTCTGAAATATACGGAATGAGAATCCCCAACCCATGGATTCTCAGTACGGATAAAGTGCCAAAACCCCAATAAGTAAGCTAGTAGGACCACACGGGGCAATCCTACTCGGCACTCAGGTTTTACCATTCCTCGCCTTCGCGTCATACAACTCTCAAACCCTTATCACGTTTCCTTAGTTCCTACGACAAACATTCCTATTCTTTTCATATGGTTAACCCCTTTAACCCGGAAATCTCTACACTTCCTTCTCTTATCATTTTCATCGTCTTTGTCTAAGTTACTACCTCTTTCCATTTCACAGCAATACAGCAGACATACACAACAACACACGAGCAAGCACACAAACACAAGTATGCAAGTAGCAAGTAGCAGTCACATTTACAAACAATCACACCCAAGCAATGTCACACAAATGCATATGATGAATGCCTGACCCTACGGCTAAGATGAGCTCACCCGGTCGGTTCCATTAGCTAACCCGACCGATCCAATATATATCCCGGATCACTACCATACGCACTTTCCCGAGGACAACTCGCTCATTGCCCCGAACGTTTACGTTCTTATCTCATATATATAATGGGGGTTTCCTCCTTTATTGCGTATATAAAGCCCAGCACCGGGATGTTGGCCCTACTGACCCCCCCACGTCATGCATTACGCCGGTAGCCCGCTATTGCCGTAAGCCGGGACGTCAGCCCTCAGGCCCCACTGTCACTTCGACTCACGTTATGTCAACACGGTGACATTCTTCCTCCTACAGAGGGGATCAACGCTCTATACATAAGTCGTATCATATAATATATATAATTTTCACAAAACAATGTGCGAGAGATCCTTGATTCTTTCCAAATCACTTTGAAAACCAAGACATACCTTCAGAATCGATTCCGAAGAGGAAGAATCGACTCTAAGATAGTTTTGAACGTTAAATTCAAACCCTGGACACTAGTGAATCGATTCTGGAACCCCCGAATCGACTCACGGGTCCCTTTCTAAACCATTTTTGAAACCTAGAATCGATTCTGACATCATCCGAATCGATTCTCTGCAACTCTTCCAAAACCAAAACCTTTCTGTCAACGCATGAATCGATTCTGAGAACCTCCGAATCGATTCGAAACACTTAGAGAACTTTTCAAGAAATGGGTCATCATACAAATCGATTCTTCCAAGCTAGAATCGATGCATACGACAACCGAATTGGCTCTGTGACACTCTGAATCGATTCTCAGGTCATGGGAATCGATTCTTTTCACTCGAAATCCATTTTTCTTAGGAGAATGGCTCAGAGAATTAACTCTGTTGCAGGGAGAATCGATTCACTGAGACCCTGCTGCACTTCTGCAGAATTTCTAACTTCAAAACCCTCAAGCTCTTTGCTCCCAAGGCCAATTCTTACCATTTCAAAACCATTTTCAAGACCTTAAAACATACTTTGAAAACCTTTTCTTGGAAATCATTTTTGTCGTCTATAACCAAAGTTACGGCTCACCGAAGTTCGCCTATAAATATGTTTTCCTTTCTCAAAACCTCTTCTAAAACTTTTCTAGGACTCTCTCCACAATTCAACGCCTCTCGGGCTCTCATTTCTCAAAACACCGCCTCATGTATAGCCGCTCTCTTTCCTTTTCATAACATATATGGCCCTCGACCTCATATCATCATCATCAATCATCATATTCATCATTATCCTCATCATCAATCATATCCATTATCATATATCATCATTACTATCATCATTCATCATCATTTATCATCATCATTCATCATCATCATCTCATTCACCAAGCACTTACTTAGCACATACATTTATCCACTTTTATCCTTATCTTTCCATTTTTATCCAACCTATCAAGGCATTCCTAGGTTCCGCTAGCCTAGGTGCTCATACCAGATTACCTACTGCAGTAATGAATCTAAATCCGTACCTGGACGCCAAGCTCAATGCTCACATGCGATTTCCTTCGTGCTATCGAGCATCCAAGCACATCACGTCATACCCGTAGCTCTAGCTAGCCACACCAACTCTCATTCACTCACATTTCAACACCTATAACACATACATACAACAAAACACACAAAAACCCAAAACCTATCAATTCTTAGGGCTCAAAGTGGAGCATAGCTAGGGTTGGAATGTCTTACCGGAGTTTCAAGCTCATAGGCTTCGATTATCATGCGCTGGGCATGCTAGAACATCACCTAGAACATGAATGTCGAAAAACATGCAAGGTGATCAAGCACATTTTCGAAAATAAGCTTAGAAACTAGAAATGAGGAGGATTTCGTGATACCCATACCTCAAGTGTGGTGTAGAATCGAAGGGGATGGAACAAGCTTCAAGTAGCCGCAAACAGTGCGTCAATCGGAGCTCTGGGTCGAAAGTTATCGCGATTGGAAGTCGCCGATGAATAGTGCAGAATTACTGCAGAATCGATTCTGAATCGATTCGCAGACCAATTCTCTCAATTCTCTTAAACTGAAAATAGAGAAATGAGGTGCTTCAGCCACCTCGTCCCTTATATAGAGGACAGCTCGGTTCACGGTTTGATCCGGTTCGGGCCAAACTTTAACGAAGGTGTTCGTGTTCGCGCACTGAATTCTAACTTACCCACATGTTTCCTCACACTTATATTGTTTCGGCTCAATACCGTTGGTGGAAAGTCGGTTCGATCGGCTCGACTAACGGTGCGGGTTATTACATCGATGCTAATAGCATGAGTAAGCAAGTAAAATTTTGAAATGAAATAATGATGACATGGCAAAATTGTATTGTGAATATAGGTGTTTGATGCCATGCATGTGAAGCAAATTATAAAATCTTTGTGAAAGACATTGCATTATATTTTGGGTAATGCTATTTGAATAAGTGGTTTTGCCCAACCAAGTGCAACCAAGTGGTTTATTTCTATGCTAAATAGAATATTATTTTGGTGTCAAATAGTATAAAAAAGTGCACCTAAATAAAGTTCTATTTGACACCGAAATTATCTTCTATTTAGCATAGAAATAAATCACTTGATTGCACTTGGTTGGCGAAACCCACTTGTTCACGTAGAATTATTGTTATATTTTATTATACTCTTTCCATTAATTGGGATAAGAAATAAAGCAAACTTTCTAAATAATGAAGTTTTAAGAGAAAAAGAATGGATAAATGAAAATTTCATTAGAGATTATTAGTAAAACAATATTATTGAATTTTTTTATTAGTTGTCTTCCAAAACACAGTAACACAAAAGAGTTTAAGTAAAAAAATTCACCATGCACAAAGGACTAACATTGTAACTGCAATGATAACATTTTTAATATCTATATGCCTTTTCTATTAAAAAAATTTAAACCTGTAATTTAAACTTTTTAAATTATTTTTTTTTTAATTTTGCCGTTGAATTATCATTACAAGCATATTCTTAATATTTAATTTTGTTGAAGGTGTCTTTTTTGTGATTTGCTTTTCTTTTTCATAAAAATAAAAACAATACTAAAATAATTCAATCTTAATTTTCATTTTTCAGTATAAATAAAAAGATGAGACTTATATAAGTAGGAAACTTAGTTTGCCTATGTAATGGTAGTAATTATGAGTTTATATCTTAATTTTTCTTTAACGTAGTGTTATTTTTAAGTGTAACCAAAATTAATATAAATTGATTACTTATTTTACTTAATTTATTTAAAGTAATATTTTATGTTATTATGTGTCCATTCAACTAATATCATAAAAAAATAAGGAATTTTTAATGAAGATTGATAGTATAATTTTACATTTTTATTTTTTTATGAATTTATTAAAAAGGTGGCATAAATTTTAACATCCTATCTGTATATATTTAACAAAAATATAAAATAACTAAAAATTATTTTGAATTTCAAACTTTAAAATCAATTCAATTTTATTTTTTTAAGTTGAAATCAAAATAACAGATAATTTTAATGTAATAAAAATAGTAGCATGATTTCTTTGCACATATTTAAAACACTCTTTTATTCATATTTTAATAACTAATAGAACCTTTATTTTACTTTTTTTTAATACTTTATAATTTTATTAAAGAAAATTCTACCACGAAGAGACACGGATAGTGTCTTCTGATGAGGATAATTAAATTTTTTAATATTTCAAAACTTAACTCTCATGATGTTGGCATTTAACACATGGACTCCAATGGTATATTTCTAGAGGCCATATATTTAAGTAGTGTTGAAAAAATTAATATTATAATATTTATATTTATTTTTTAAATTCAGAAATAAAATTTATTAATTTTTTTGTCGATTTTGGGAGAAAAAAATTATTGTTTTGAATGTTTTTTTTTGTTGGTTTCTCTTTTATTGGGAACGAATAGGATTAATATTCGAAGTTGCACAGACAGGGACGGATCCAGGATGAGTACTCTGGAGGGGCCAAATCATATATAATATAAATAAATTGTAAAATTTAAAATTCACTATAAAAATATATTAACAAAAAGCACGTGTAACTTCTAATGACGAAGTGGTACACGGCGGTTTTTCATATCATAAAATTCATCAATAATAGAATCTGTATCAAATTTTTCAGCAATCTTTTTTTCAATGTAAATCAAAAGACAATTAGCAAGAAATTCGTCTTCCACTTTGCTTGAGTGAAGAATAGAATAATCCAAAGAGTGAAAAAAATTCGTCTCCCAAAGTTGAAGAATAATCCAAAGAGTGAAGAATAGAATAACTGAAAAGTTGTAGAATTTGGATCCAAAGAATACTACTGTGCTAGTGATTAGTAAAGAACTTACTTGAATTAGGATTGGTGGACTTTGGGAATTGGGAGGCGTGGAGCTTGGTGGACTCTGGGAGAGTGGGAAGCGTGGAGCTTTGTGATTTGTGCATTAGAGTATTTAAAAACAATTATAAAATAAAAGATTGGAAGAGAATGTGATTGATAAAAAACAAGGAGCAATCAATTATCAATATAATAATATCTAATATAATCTTTAACAATTTTTATAATTTATTATTAATTAGTAGTGATTTTATTCTAATCTTTTAATTATTAAAGATAGGTAATATTTGAATTTGATTATTTTTAAATATTATTGTTAAACTTTTAATTATTAAAGATAATTAATATTTATATATTTAATTATATGTATATAAAATTATTTTAAATTTATTAATACTATTAATTTTTTTAAAAAAAAAGCTGGGGGCCAAGACCTATGCTTGCCCCCTATGTCCGTCCCTGTGCACAGGTCATAATTTTTTTTACAAAATATAAATTTCTTTCTAAATTTTGAACGAATAGTGTTAATGATCAAAATTGTAAGTATAGGTAATGAATTTTGTAAAACAAATAATAATTACTGTTTTAACGAATAATATTAATAATCAAAATTATATATGTTATTAATTTTTTAAAACCAATAATGAGAACATTTTTTAATTTTGAATAAACAATATTAACTATCAAAATTGTACTATATACTATAAAAGGCTCCGTCTTAACGATAAAGAGAAAAACAACAAATGAGGCTCGGCCTCAATATAAATATAAATGATAAATGTAAGAATAAGGCTCCGCCTTAACAACGAAAATAAAATGAGGCTCTGCCAGAACACAAACAATAGCAAAAGAAACAATCTCAACACAATCACTAAAATTACAAGATTTAATTTGAGAAAAAAACATTAAATCAAAACAATTCACACAAACTTTTAATAGAGGCTCCGCCTCAACATAAATATCAATGACACAAACCGCAAGAAAGAGGCTCCGCAAGAGGCTCCGTCTCAATATATACATCAATGATACAAACAGTAAAAAAAGGGTCAACCTCAACACAAACACAAACATGATAAAAAAGAAACAATCTTCTATTTTATTAAATATAACGTTAACAAAGTTTAATATTTTGTTGAAAAATAATATGCAGTAATAATACACAACCAAGGGATTTTGCCAACCAAGTCCAATAAGCTCTACACGCTCATACACGCGTTTTCCATTTTTATTAGTGTAGTTTTTTTTCTTCTCCTCGGCACCTTAAGAAGAAGACGACGACAACGATGACAGCAACGACAACAGTGATAACAACGATGACAATAACGATGACGATGACGACAAGGAAGAGAAGAAGAACGACGAAAACGATCATGATAGCATTGACAATAGAGAAGAAGAGGAAGAAAAAGAAGGATAAACCATTGAAGAAGGAAAAATAAATATAATAAGTGAGGAAGAAGAATGAGGAGGAAGAAGATGCACAAAATAGAGGAGAAGGAGGACAAAATGATGATAATGAAGAAGAGGAGAAGAAATTTGTTTCTCCTTTTAAATTTGTTTATGTTTTTCAAAGAAATTCGGTTCTATTTTTTCAACGAAATGCAATTTATTTTTTCAACAAATCTGATTTTATTTTTCAACGGCTAACGAAATTGATTCTTTTTGTTGAAAAAACAACGCAGGATGAGGAAGAAGAAGAATGAGGAGGACGAGGAGGAAATCCACTTCTTTTCTTTATAAAACCTATTTCTATTTTGGAAAAAGCAACGAATGAGTAGAAAGAGAAGAAGAAGAGAAGAAGAATTGATAGAGTGAATAATATATTCCTAAAAGTTATTATAATTATCAACTGAAAATTAATAGAAAAAAGTGACTAAACAGGCACGGCAGTGCCTGTGAAGCCGCCAGTGCTTGTAATGATAATTCAAAGGCAAAATTAAAAATATAAATCATTTGAAAAGTTTAAATTACAGGTTTAAATATTTTTTAATAGAAAAGGCATATAGATATTAAAAATGTTATCATTGCAGTTACAATGTTAGTCTTTTGTGCATGGTGGATTTTTTTACTTAAACTCTTTTGTGTTACTGTGTTTTGGAAGACAACTAATAAAAAAAATTCAATAATATTGTTTTACTAATAATCTCTAATAAAATTTTCATTTATCCATTCTTTTTCTCTTAAAACTTCATTATTTAGAAAGTTTGCTTTATTTCTTATCCCAATTAATGGAAAGAGTATAATAAAATATAATGCAATGTCTTTCACAAAGATTTTTTAATTTGCTTCACATGCATTGCATCAAACACCTACATTCACAATACAATTTTGCCATGTCATCATTATTTCATTTCAAAATTTTACTTGCTTACTCATGCTATTAGCATCGATCTTCATTGAATATCAATGCATTAAAATTGCAAGCTTTATTTCTCATATGCTCCATTATGCATACTTATTATAAGTCTTGTTTTGCAACTTCAAATTTTGAAAATAAGTTTTTGCTCTTGATAATTATTTTTCATTTTTCATAATGTTGTCTGGTCAGGTTCGCCGTCGATTTTTTTAGCCACTTTTAAATTTTTTAACGATGTTATCATAATCACTAAGCCTTCAATAATGAGATTGCACTCCTCAATTGCAATTATATAAACATATTCATTGTTTTTATTGCTGATTTTTCTCAATTCATTGTCGAAAACGTTTCTCTATCTCACTTTGATAATTTATCAATTCTTATTAAATAACTTTCCATGAAAAATGAAAAGTAATTATTCTAAGAAGCTAGGCACATATAATAATTAATAAAGAAGCTAGCACATATATAGAGCTGCTGCCGTGAAAATAAAAATAAAAAATTAAACAACTTAATTTTTTGAGATACATATTAATTTCATAATTTGATTTTGTATATATTATGTAAAATTTCGTAGTTTAATATTAATATCACATATGTAAATTTGTAATTTACACCACCAACTTTGGTCAAAATTATTAACATTAATAAATTATTAAATATGTGTCTAGTTTCTTTAATATTTTTCTTATCCCACTTTAATATTTTTGTTAAATAACTTGGCAGAAGAAGCTAAGCACATATAATAATTAGTTTGTAAATAGATTTGAAATAATTTTTTACAGAATAGATTAAAAAAATATTGGATCTTGAATTATTTTATTCTTTCATCCAATTAAATAGAGGTTTAAATATTATGTTGTATTTCACATTTTAGCTTGTTCAATGAAGTAATATTTAATTTTTGGACCTATTTTTCTTGCCAATATAAAAAGAATGGCAAAAAAAAAAAATAATTTCCAAAACAAAGTAGAAACTAAAATGGAAGTAGACATAGATTAAAATGGAAAATTGGAAACAAAAAATAAAGAACATCCACAAAAAAGAAGAAAAGCTATAAAAATGAAGGTTTAAGCACAGGTCATTAAATTTTCAGCGATTATAATTTATTTTAGTGGGTTGAATTAGGGTGTTGCAGTTACGTATCATGGTTTAATTACTTAATAGTCCAAAAATAACCTACTATAACGTTGGATTTAATATTAATAGGGACAAATGATGGAATAAAAAGTTGGACACCAAATCAGGTTCAACCACATTATATATTACTATTGGGAAGCGTTTCACATGTCACATCTTATTTTCGTGTAACATCATGTAACATCTACCATGACTGTTAAGATTTTAACTTTTTGTAATTAATGGTTATGATTTGGTTGGTTGTTCTTCTGTGGACTCACATATGAAGTCCTCACCTTGGGATGGCCACTGATGAGTATGGTTATAAGTTATGCATTTTTTATGTTGGTTGCTCCTTAGTCAGCTTGTAGCCGCCACCAATAAGTTGGGTTTAGGGCCTGCTTGGTTGGGCCATCGAGAACCCTACCGGATCTTGTAACTACAATGGACTTCTTTTCATCTTTGGGAACGATTTTAAAAAAAAAAATTGCCTATACTTTAAGAATTCATACATAGAAGGTTAATCCAGTACAAAAAAAAAAAAAAAAAAAAAAAAAAAAAAAGTTAA
>JASCZI010121824.1:4697-22310 GCA_036250425.1 Stylosanthes scabra | reverse complement strand
GAAATGAAAAGACAGTTCTGGAACTTCTGACTCACGCATATGCGTGAGGTGCTCACTTGTGCTCACGCATATGCGTGAGTTCTGCTGCGTCATAATGGCTCGGCTGCTTCATAACTGAGACTCTGAAATGCCTTAGCCACGCATATGCGTGACTGCTCAAGCATATGCGTGAGGTGCTCTGATGCGTGCGTGGGTTGAGAAAGAGGCCACGCACAAGTGTTGTGCTTGGAATGCGTGTCCTGACTTGATGTTGACGACTCACGCATTTGCGTGAGTTGCTGACTGATGACCACGCATATGCGTGGGCTTTTGAACTCTGATCATAGCCTTGGAGATGCAACTACGCATATGCGTGGACTATTGGCTGTCTTTACGCATATGCGTGAGGGGCTTTGGCTGCTCCTGACGCTAAGATTGCAGATTCCATCTTTTTCATCTTTTCAACCCATTTTTCCTACAATAAATATAAAAATACATCAAAGTACCTTGCATATAACATAATTGTAATTATAATACAATTTTGGCTATTTTTCATAAATTATTGCATTAATATTACAAAGAATTGAGTATGATTTATCCTAGAAAACCTCTAATGATGCTCATGCATCAACGTTATACGTGGAGTCTTAAATCATGCAACGTACAGCTTTAATGAAAGCCAATCCAATCCAAGTCATTAGGCATCAATTTCACTCATTTATCAAGGGCATGATTGGAAGATTAAAGATATGATTGATTGAAGACTCAAGAGAAGAATATAAAGACTTGTAATTTTAGAAGATAAGATTAGGATTAGAATAAGATAAGATTACTTAGATTTGAATTTGATTTGATTAGTTAGTTTTAGATTAGATCTTAGGATATAAAAGAGATTTATCTCTGCATAGAGAGAATACTTAATCTCAGCACACTTTCACTTCAATTTTAGATTTTAGTTTTTATTATGCAAGGTTAAACTACTCCATTGTTAAGGGTGAGGAGCTCTGTTCACCCAGCATGAGGTAGTCTTTGATGTACATTCGTTTATTAATTCATTGAGGTATTTTCAGTTATCTTCTATGCATGATTTAATTTTCTGTTCTTCATACCAATAGTTTAGAATCACTAAGAGGTGTTCTTAACTTGTCTAGGGCTAAATTAATTAGATTGAGAAATCTATTAGTTTATGCTAGCTGGAAATTGAATCACATAATCAATTAAGTCTAATTAGAGATAGTCAAGTTAATTGTTATGCAACTAATAATTTTGTGGGTTAAAATTGGATTAGAACTAGTTTAGATAGAGTGGCATTTAATATAATCTAGGATCACTTTTGAGACCCATAAGGATTGGAATCTGAATTAGATCTTCATCTATTTATTTGATTGATTGACTAAGAGATTAGCTTTTGATTAGGTAGATATAAACTAAGTTACTAAGAGATTAGGGCTTAGTTACACTAGATTCGTTGTACTTGATAACTGAGAACCTAGAATTGGTATTCGAATGCATGCATTGGCCCTCAAGGGAAAACATCTCCGAAGCTCTTAACATCTCATTCCATTGATTAAATCTCAAGTAACTCTCTGCTCTCTTTTACTCATTGTTTTCGAGTTACATACCATCATCCCTTCAAGTTTTATTTTGATCTGATTAGAATAATTGATAGATAGTATTGCTTGGTCCTTTATTCCTCGTGGGAACGATACCCACTTCACCGTGGTATTATTTGTACGATTCGGTGCACTTGCCGAGATCAGAGCGTATCATCGGTGTAAAGTTCGTTCAATTTCAAGATCAAATAACAGCGAGCCAGGATCCGAATGCGACCTTAGCATACAAATAACAATTCAAAAAGAAAAACATAACAATATGTACAGTATTCACAGACAATAAAAAATAAATAAATATTCCGCTTCCCTGGCAACGGTGCCAAAAACTTGACACGCTCGCTCGGGTGGAGGAACTTTTGTCGTTGTAGTTGAAAGCCCTTATCCCTCGCAGGCGGTGTCGGAACGTTTAAAAAGTGTCACAGGGGTGCAACCAAAATACCGAGTAAGAGACTCGGGTCATTCTGCCTAGGAAGCGAAAGGGAATAGTTTATTTTCGATTGGGGTTGGTTGCAGTTGATTTGGTTTGAAAGCAGTTTGTAGTTGAAATCAGTTGAAATAGTAAATAACAATGATAATAAAAGTGTATCCCGACCGTGGGTTGAAATACTGTGCATCCCTATAATCACTGCTGTGTCCCAATTCGGATGAGCTGTCACCTAGGAGGAACCTCCGCATATCCGTAGCATACTAGCGATGAGATACTGATCACACGATGGACTCGAGTTAACCCGCGTTATCGGATTCAACTCACAAGGGTGCAGGTATGGCGGTGGAGTCAGCAATCCAACCCACTGATCAGTTGCTGAACGAACTCTTTAGAAGCCTGCTGTCATCAGGCCCTAATGCACTCGACTCGACTAGCGTTGGAGTCTGCGATCCAACAACTGGGGCTGAACGAACTCTTTAGAAACCCGTTGTCACAGGTCCTAATGCACTTGTACCCGTTATCACCGTGGTAAATCCGTGTCGTAGGGACCTCACCATTTTTGCTAGCAGGGGCGAACAAATAGCATTATGGGTTTAACCCGTTCCTCCCAATCCGATCCTAAGGGGACTCGCAGCTAAGGTCATTTGCACATTTCACCCCACAACCGAGACAATATGGGACGCGAAAATCATAAAAGCATGAAAATAAATCGGCAGCATAACAGTAAAAAATCGTAGTTTGTAGGAAAATAAACGGACAGAATAACGGTAAAGTAATTTGATTAAAACTAAATTTTGACAGAATAACAGTAATATAAACAAACAAACAATAAAAATAAAAAGTTTGGCTAGTGAATGGACAATAAACCTAGAATGGAACCCTAAAAACTATGCTAAATGTGGAAGTGGGCTCCCTTGAAATGGTGAATGGCTCCTCTATTTATAGATGCTGAAACCCCCTAATGCGTATGCATGGAAGCTTCATATGCGTACGCATTAGTGCCGAATCCACCAAATGGGCGTGCCGCCCAAGGCAGGGATGCGTACGCATGGCTTCCTTCTGTGCGATCCTTTCGTTCCTTTCGCACTTTCCGGCCACTTCTACTCCGAACTTTGCCTATTAAATCTTGAAACACTTAAGCACACGCATCAAGGCATCGTGCGGAACGGGAAACAGTTCAAAACAGAGTAAATGTTGGCTGAAATAGCAGATAATTACAATTACAGCCCTAAGGAACTACTAAGTGCAATTAGACATATTTTGCTAGTATTTAAGTGGCAAGAGGGTGATAATTAGTCAAATAATGCTATGAATTTACCCATCCGCCAATTTGAAAGTATAGGCATCCAAAACAGCAACAAAACATCAAAGTCTAGGCGACCAAGACTTTACAAATGCAGCAAAATGTAATTTCATTTGGGATTAATTTGTAATTCATTTAGGTTTTGTAAATCTATAAATAAGTGAAATTTCAATGATTAATTATGATTCATTAGACTAGAGATTACACACTTACCATCATTGAAATTTCATTACATCTTAGATTAGATTTTTGTATCAATTTTTACAGTAATCAATCAATGAATTTTTCATTCAATCTTCTTAGTTAGCAAAATTTTCTCTTTCTCTTAAGTTCTTTGTATGTTCATGAATTCAAGATTCATCTTCATAGCTTTCTTTGAGTTACTCATAATCATGAGTGGCTAAACACCATTGAGATTGAGGATGGGGAACTCTGTTCATCATCAAGCTAATGAATTAATCCGATAATCTATTCAAAGTCTGCAAGTTCTTCATCAAATTCAAAGGATTGTTCCTGTTCATCTATGATTCAAGAATCAAGTTCAATCGAGAGGTATAATTGATTCTTGCTAATTTTGTTTGATTTCTTTATCCGGAGTTGAGATTAAACATGTTTTGTATGATTTGTGAAATATCAAGATTGAAGTTTAGTTGAATAAGTTAACATAGAATTTGATTTTACATTAATCTTGGTTATCACAAATTAGTTCAAGAATTGTCTTTCACATTTGTTCATTGAATTAGAGATAATGATTTGAATGATTGTGCCATATATGAATCTGTATTTTTATCACATAAATGATTGATTTGCTTCTTGTTTGATTCTTTGTATTAATTTTTAAAGATTTGATGTGCTGATAAGTAATTAGATCTTCCATGTTTTGAATTGTTGAGTTTGAGAAAATAGGCATTCAAACATATTCAAGAATCATTCCATATTTCTTTACTGACTCAGAGATGAGCATGTGATTTGATGTGTATTAGAATCTTCAATAAGGTTTTGCATGAGATTGAATATGTGATATCTAATTCTTTCCAAGAATCTTGTTGATTATTATAGGTTTAAATCAAGACATGTGTATTATCTCTTTTCTTGTTTAATTAGTCAAGAGATTGATGATTAATTAGGTTAAAGAAAACTAGATCACTAAGAGATTAGGATTTAGTTACACTAGAATTCATGGTGAATTTGTAATAACTTGCAGAAAAAGAAAAGTAATAATTGGATTAAGAAGTTAGTCGGTGAACATCTCCAATTCCTAGACCTTGCTTCCATATTTGAATCTTCTTTGTTCTTTTTTGTGATATTACATAATTGGTAATTGATTGTTTGATAAAGATTGCTTTCCTAGAATGTTTTCTTGTTGCTTTATTGATCTTGATTGTTTTCTCTTTTAATTTTAGCATTAATCTTTGATTTATCATTTATATCTAATTAGAGAAACCAATTGAAAATATTGATTAATCCACCTTTCCTCGTGGGAATGATACCCACTCATAAGTGGTACTACTTGATCCAATACACTTGTCAGATTGTTATGAGTTTCTTGTATTAAAAGAATTCGTCACATCAGCTTCCGAGGTGGTTGTTTGCGATGCAGATGTATTTACCAGGTACTACATCATATGTTGCATTTATCTAACTAATTTGTCTTTATGAATTTATATTATGATATTGTAATTGGACTAGGTACTTGGGTTCATATGGAAACAGAACCTTATCAGGGTGATCCGAAGGCGAGGATGTTTCTTCTGGTATTTTGGACATTTCCTCCATGCGTGGAAGCTTTCAAGCACTGTAAGCCACTGATATCAATTGATGGTACCCATCTATATGGAAAATACGGGGGGACCTTGCTGATGGCTATCGCCCAGGATGGTAACTCGAATATCTTGCCGATTGTGTAACACCCCAATTTTTAGCACTATCGACCGTGTTTACAATTGGGATGCCACATTTCCTAACATAAAAATTTCTAAACTCTAAACCATATTATTACATATAAGCTTATCGGAGGAAAACGCTATCGCGTCAAACAAATATAAACAAACAAAAATATATATATATAACGACTCCTTCGTTATTAAGCGAAGGAAGTCTCAAGATAATATTTTTTTTCGAGTGCTCCTTTCGGAGGGTTTGACGTGGCCATATCCTCTTCTGCATACATGCCGCCACCAAGGTTCAAACCCGGGACTAGACACTTAAGCAACCCAAGCCACTTACCACTTGTGCTAGGGGATGTGGTTAAAAGATAATATATACATATAAAACTTCATTATCCTTACAAACCCAAGATACCAAACTGTGATCATAATAACCCGGCCTGACCTCACATCGGTCTCCTAAGCTAGGACACGAGACTAACATAGAAAATAAGCGACAACAATGACAACAGCATCCTAAGCCTCTAATGAACTAAGAAGTGAGGCACTCTAAGAACTCGGACCCGACGACGGTGTCTGCCACACTCTAGAGAGATTGTAACTCAAAGCGTTATGACTGTCGGATTGTCGGTCGGATGCCTCCCTAGGTGAATCTGGTACAGAAGCTTGGCTGCTAGAAAGCAAAGGCTCAGGATGACGCTCCAGATCCTCGATGAAACGTAGATAGTCTTCAATAGCATTAATGTCCATAGGTAGAGAAGGTGAAGCAGGGATCTCTTCCTCGGGATCTTCCTCTTCCTCTGAGTCTTCTTCTTCTTTCGGGTCTTCTTCCTCCTTCGGGTCTTCCTCACTAGACACTCCCTTCGTGACAGAGGGCTCCATCCCTCCAATCTCCTTTTCATCGTCTCCTTCGCACATCCAACCTTAAAAAAATATAGAAAATAGTATTGATTATATTTTGAAAAAATTAAAAAATATATGGGCTAGCATAACACGTCATTTTCACAGATTAATTAGGCTCAGTTCATTTAGCCCGCATATTTAACGGTTTGGGATGGCAATTTGGCATGCTCGACCGGCTCGACATGCCCTGCCTAAAATGGAACAGGTCTTTTTAACGGTTGGATGAGTTTGAGTAATACATCTTTAATTCGATTCAGGTATGGGGCGGGTATGATGAGTAATGATTGACCCGCCCCATTACAGCCCTGTCATTCCCCAAATGTTAATAAATGTAATTTCATTTCATTTTTTTAGAAATTTATGTATAATATAATGGTTATTTTAGTAATTTAAAAATCTTAAATATTATAATTAAATTTCTTCATTTCTCAATCTTAATTAATTATATTATGAATATTATTAATTATTTTATCTTAATTGATTTATTTTCATGGATATACCTATGGGTTTTGATATGGGTAAGTATATACATACGTGGGTTTGGGTATGGAATAAAAATTTAGATATCCGTGGATAATGGGGCTAATATAATGGGGTTGGACATGAATGCTCATGACAAGTATGAGTACTTAATTACCCACCTTGACGTACCCCATCGTCATCTCTATTAACGGGCCTAATTGTATTAGAAATGGATAAGTATTCTTTTGGTCATTAAGGTTTGGGCCCAAAATTATATGGTCCCAAATCTTTTTTTTTTCAAAATATTCTTTAAGGTTTTATTTTTATTTAAAATGGTCTTTTTGACGATTTTGCCCTTTGTATGTTATTGTTCTTTTTAAGTATTATTTTTATAAATTAGTTTTTAATATATATAATTTGGGAAGGAGATCTTTTCCAGAAACACAACTCATCAAAAAAATTATTTTCTCCTTAGATAAGATTAAATCTCAAAAAAAAAAAAATTCCAAAACTATGGAGTGAAAGAGTTTAAACAAAGATTCAATTAATAAACAATCACAATGACAATAACCAAATTACAAGAAACGATAAAAAAAAAATAACAAGCAATATAATCAACAACTCCTAAAAAAAATCTCACATAAATTAATTTCTCAAAATAAAATAAAAAACAGAACGAAAATTAAAATTTCTAAAAAAACAAAAGAAAAAATTCCTCAATAAAAAAGCTGTGATACAAACATAATCAAATCATATCAAATATATCAAATATTAAATCTAACAAACAAAATTGAAATTTTTTACATAATAAATCTACAAGATTTAAAATATAAATTATACAAATTCAAGTTTGAAAACGTATAGATGAATATCCTGATTTCAAAATTTACAGATTCAAAATAAAAGTAAAATAGCAAATTTAAAGAGAAGAAGAGGAAGAATAACAATGGCTGGAGGCGGATGCACAGTTGACTGGAGCCTAGAAGCCGACTGACGGGAAACGCTGCTGCTTGACGCGAGTAAAGTAGGATGACGCCAATGCTGGACATGGGTGGAGGTGGAGGTGGTGGCGGAAAGGTGGTGGTGTGGTGGTGTGTCAGTTCGGCTGGACGCAGAGGAAGGGGAAACGAGAGAGATTAAGGTGTGAGTTAATGAATGAGAGTGATTAAGAGTGTAGGCGAAGATATTAGTGGCTAAAGTGGCAGTTGGAGGAGGCTGAAGGATGGAAGGAGATGTAGAGAAGGGAGAAGGGAGAAGAGGGAGGCTGCTGTGAGTGAATGAAAAAATTAGGGTTTCTAATTAGTAGTGTGTATATATAGAGAGATATTTATGTAATTTCATACATAAATAAAACTTTAAGAATCATTTTGTGAAAAAAAAGGTTTAGGATCAATTTGATTTTGGCTCAAAACCTTAATGATCAAAAGAGTAGTTATCATTTTTGGAAAAGTCAGCTTATTTTAGACGGGTAAACAAATCTTACTCGATAGGTTCGCCACATTTTAACGGGATATTAAACAGAGATATGTGATAAAAGAGAAAGTTTTGGGAACCAATATATTTGGGAGCCAATGCTGATGGTGATGATAGATGAGTTACAGATGATAATTCATATATTATGTGGCTAATCATTTTTATTGTGTTCGGATGATACGCTTTTTAATTTCGGATGATAAATTTTTTTCCTAATTTTAGATGATAATTTAATTACTAACTCCCTACAGACTTCCTAATGTTAATTCTATAGCATTGTTGGTGATAAAAGTAGATGAACATATTTTTATAAACGAAAAAAAAAACACAAAAAGATATATATATTCGTAATATCCATTATTATTCCAACTCACAAGTTATATACTATTTTAATAATTACTTTATTTATAACTAATAATATTAAATGATATTTTTAATTTAAATTAAATTAAATTTTCTGTGCAAGACATGAACAAATACACTAGTTCAAATATAAAATAAGATTATTGACATAATTATAACATGTTTCTATAAAGAACCATTAAAGAGATTGAATTATTAAAAAAACTTTTAATCCAAAAATTATTAGATAGGATTATTTACTACCATAAAGTTAGGATCAAATTGTTTTTATAAAGTGACAAATATACCGTTAATTGATTTTCTCTTTTTTTTTTGGTAATTATATTTTTTCTCTTGTTGCTTATTATATTCAAATCATTATTAATACACTTTCCTAATTTTTCTTATTAAAATTAAAACAGAAAAATATTTTTTTATCAATTAATATTTTTATTAATTTGTTGAAAATTGTAAATACTAGCATTCTACAATTAAATAGCATTCATAATCAATTTTTTTAACATAAACAGTAAGTAAAAAAATTATTCAATTTTAGAAAAGAATAAAATTAAATTCTTGGTTAACAAAATAAAATTAAATTCTAATGTATCACTTTGTAAACTTTTTATTTTTTATTTTTTGGGTGTGTTTTGTAAACTTTTTATAAGATCTTCATTGCCAAATCCTATAATCAATCATATAAGACCTGCATACAGGTTTTATTTTTTTTTCAAACATATAAGTTGTTTTTTTTTGGGTCAAATATAAGGTTCTTATAAATCTCTACCAACATATAAGGTTTATCATATTGAAGTCCAAAGAATTAACCCAACATTAATGGCCCGCAAATCGATTCACGTTATAGTGCATTACGATGTGTTAGTCCACCTATGTACCCAACATCTTCTTGCTGGCATGTACTTATAGGTGACATCATCATCATATGTTTATTAAGGCGGTAAGCATAGGGGAATTTTCTAAATTTATAAGTTGTTTTTAGTGACAAAATTTATAAGTTGTTTGATCTAATAGAATAATATCTTAATAAAAAAATTAATGAAAAATAAATAATTGGATGTTTTATTAGAAAATAATCTAAAAATAATGTTAACTTTATTATTAATTAGGAACAAAATGCTAATAAATATTATGTGGAAAGATAAATACCTTTAGATATGAAGAGATTGAAAAATGTATAGAAATCTCAACTTGATGAAAAAGATAAATTTGACAAGAGAGAGATAATGGTGAGAGAGGGTGAGAGGGATGATGAGCGTGGGAAACACGGTAAGGTTACCGGCGACGCCAATAGAAGAAATAAGGGGGAGAGTGTTGGGGGGGTTGCATCAGATGTTTCGGAGGGGGTAAATGGACCTAAAATTACCTTTAGAGATAAAGTTGTAGGTGAGAGTGGTGCTAGGGTTTTCAAAGTGGCAGAAACTTTAGTGGGTGAGAAGATGGCTACGGTCAATGAACCAATTGATGATGATGATCTGCCAAGTGTTCTTTTCACCCCTGAAGCTATGGTGGCTTTGACTGAACCATACAAGGACACAATCATTATCAAAGTTCTAGACAAACATTTTAGCTACATGGCCATAACATACAAACTCAAAAGTGTGTGGAGAACAAGAGGAGGCTATGAGGTGTTTGATGTTGGGTTTGATTACTTTTTGGTCAAGTTCGATCTCATGGAAGATAAGGATCACGTTCTTTTGGGTGGTCCGTGGATGATTGCGGGGCATTACTTAGCCGTGAAGCCTTGGGACTCCTCTTTTTGTCCTTCGGAAGAAAATTTTGGTACAACTTTAGTTTGGATCAAAATTACGGGGATGAACATTTGGTATTATCAAGAAGAGGCTATGTTGCGTATTGCGGCAGCAGTGGGTACCCCGATAAAAGTGGATTTGGCCACTAAATCAGCGGAAGGAGGGAAATATGCTTGGGCATGTGTTCAAATTAATCTTGGAAAATCGGTCAGGAAGAAGATTAAAGTGGATGGAGTTGTCTATGACATTGAGTTTGAAAATCTCAATCTCATTTGTAATAATTGTCATTGTTTTGGTCATGTTTCACGTGATTGTAGGAGGAAAAGTTTGAGTTCAATGGCCAGAGATAATGTAACCTCCAATATATACATATAGCATACATATATATAATTAGTACATAATTTTTTCTTAGTTGAGATAATACTAGTAGTTTACTATATTTTTTTTTGGGTTAAGTAGTTATTTCCAATTAAAGTTACTATGGATTAATTAGAATGATATCAATAAGTCAATACCATATGTAACATCTCAATACAAACCAACATGCATGCACATATATATAGCCAAAGTATAAGACAAACACCACCTCTTCCACCTCCTATAATTCTTCATTTTTTTTGCTACCTTGCACCACCATCATCACCTCCACCTCTTCATCCTCCATTGACACCTCAACTCCATCTTCAAGTCATCCTTCACCTCTTTACTAGATGATGCCACTAAAACCCTAGAGTTTCATGCAAGCCATGCATAAGACACTTCAACCTATACATGGCAATTCATCCTTCATTTTTGCCACCTTCAAAGCCACCACCTCCTCCACCTCTTCATCCTTCATTGACACATCAATTCCATCTCTAAATCATCATCCACCTCTTCACCAAATTATGCCACTTAAAACCTAAAGCTTCATGTAAATTATGCATGAGACACTTCAACATATACATGGCGCAATCTAACCTTAGGTCATGAAGCTCCCAACCTCCAAACCCTTCTGTATATATAGACCCCAAACTTCAACTTTCATTGTCACATATACACTACATAATACACCCTTATAACCTTACTTCTTCATATTCTTATATTCAAACAACCACTTAAACACCACTACAATACTACTACTTCATCAACTCTAATCACTTTCTTACCCAAATCCTAACTCAAAGCTCACTTAACCAACATATATACTCAGATATATATCACTTCTTCACTTCATACAACACCCTAGACATACCTATAGCTACTCTTTTGAACACTCACAAATACCCTTCATCTTCAACCTCAATTTTTGGGCACACTTCAAGTGACAAAAACATCACCATCATCACCTTCTTCTACACTAATATATTTTGGATCAATAGTTTGTTATACCATCAACTTAATCAAGTATTACAAGAGCTCACAACATACATTCTAATACTCAAAGGTCAAGAAAAAATAGTCAAGGTAGGGAAGTTTAAAAATGCTTTCTTTAAGGGGGGTGATTTATGGTATATACTCATCTTTTTGTGTTTAATGCTTTGAATACATTAAATAATTGTTAAATGTTGCATTTAAGATATTTTATCTCCTTGTGATATATTTGATGTCTTATATATTACTACTTTAAAGAAAACTATCTACCAATTATATTACTCTTTCATGATTAATATCATGGATACATGAGAATGTTGCAAAATGTTATATGAATGATAATTTATTATTATGTGATGCATTTGAAATTTTATAAATGACATATTGCTACTCTATAAAGCTCAAATTATAATGCATTGCATCATTTACATCTCAACGAAAGAATGCGGACTTCGTTCCGAATGTTATATACAAGGCTAGGGCCGGGATTGGCTACTGGTAATGTCGGTTGATTGGCTGAGAATCGACTCGTGAGCTCATGGCCAAGCATATAAGGAGGCATGTGTATGATCATTGCATAATTAATTGATGTTGTATGTCAAAATGTGTGTTCTTAATATTAAACTTCATTATTATGGTATATGATGTACTTCACTAATTCTTACTGAGAATCTTATGGTTTGATTCTCACCCCTATGGTGTTCTTTTGTATTGGGTTATATAATTGGTTTCACAGATGGTGACGTTAGTAATCTTCCTTGAGATGCCGGAAGAACAAGGATTTGTCATGGACCCGACGAACAGAAACTTGTATATAGCTGGAAGCCCACGCATCCGTTTGTACTTCTACTTCTTACCCCAACAATCCTTCCAAGAATCCCTTCCAAGCCCTTCATTTGACCTAACAGAACCATATGACTTTTGCCTATCAAATTTACATCCTAACCCACCGCCTTCATCGACTCATACTCCCCAATATTCACCGTTATCCCATGATTCACCCGTCGATCCCTCACTACATCATGACCCATCCTCCATCAATTCCAACCCATACTCGGGACCGCTTGGAGAAGTTCTTGCTCCTTTTGTTCAAGGAACTTCTTCGACTAGTTCCGAATAAGACCCCTCCGAAGTTTCTTCTGCATCGTCAATAGTTTCTTTTTAAACTATGTACTCGTGTTAAGTTCTTAATAAATGAGTTTGTTATCCATCGTTTAGTTTTACTGTTACATGGTTTTAACTAACAAAGAAAATAACTAAGCATAACATCCTAGTTAGCTTAGTATTTATAGGTGCTTTGTTAATGAGGATGTTACAGATATCCCTTCGAACACCGTGGGTGGTGGTGACAAGATGCCCGCCAATTAAAGCTAGCGTAATTCCCATTTTTTAATTTGGGATTAATGAGGTAACAAATCAAGGCATTGGTAACGCTCTTGATATGGAGAATCCTTCCTTTCACGGTGAGAACGTTATTCATGCAGCTAATGAAGGGGGGTGGGTCCAATTTACCAAAAAAGGAGGGGCAAGCAAAAATAAGCAACCAAACCGGGCCTGGCTTTTAAGAAGCCCAATTCGATGAAGAGTGTGCCCATCAAATCGGTCCAGAAGCGTGCTCCAACAGCAGGTGGTTCAGTTAAGACCCATGCTGGTAGCGGGTCGGGTAATACTTATGTGTCTTCCTCAGGAACGAAAAATGTTCTTGTAAACCATGTTACAATATTTGTAAAGTTTATTTGTTTAGGTTTTGAAGAATGACAACTGATGAGGAGGTTTTTGATGATAAATTTCATACTTAAAAGGATGCCCTCATCAGTACTTCTTCATACATTTGCTAGTGAATGACCATGTTTTCTATCTTTTGCTAGAAAGTGCTCATAAATGATTATATGTTAAATTAGTCTTTAAGATGCATATAAATTGCTAAATCTTCTTCCCCTTGGTGCAATGATATGTTTGCTAGTATATTTCAGATTTATAGGGGTTGAGAAAAGCATGAGAAAGGCTAAGAAGAACATTGGAAGCAAGAATGGTTTAGAGAAAGCATGCAAAAGTGGAGATTTCACAAGGAAGAAAGAATGTGAAGCGGAGAAACGGAGCTACAGTCATCGGATTGGAACAAACTTAGACTCTTTGGAAATATGAACACAATGCCTACAACTTTCATGTTGAATACTTCTTCCGGTTCTAAGCGATTCTATGACGAATTCGCATCCGAAGATCGGTGCGCAGAATTCTCCTAATTCTGTCAATCCTGACCTTCTGTCACTAATTTGACCATAACTTGACCTACAGAGGTCTAAATAACTTGGTTCCAAAGTCATTGGAAAGCTAACATCCAGAGCTTCGCAACGATATATAATAGTCCATATGAAAATCTGCAGTGACCGCGCAGCCACGCGCCACCCTTGCTTAATGACGAAGTTTACGTCGAAGCGCGCGGGCGCGCGAAGAACATGGCGCGGGCGCGCCATTGCGTGCTGTCCACTCAATTTGAAGGCTAAAAAGGGAATTTCAAGCCAAGTTGATGCCTATAAATAGAGGGATACTACCACAACTCATTACTACCATTTTGAGGCCATTTTTGGGTGATTGACTCCTCTTGGAATTGTTGATGCAAATGGACACAAAGGGGGAATTTGGGTTCTCTGTTTTGATTATACTGTTTCTTCTACTATCTTAAGCTCCTTTAATCAATGTTTGACCATTGAAATCAGTAAGGGTGGTGTCTCTTGGGTCTATAGTGCTGTTTATGGCAGCCCTTAACCTCATACTCGCAACCTTCTTTGGCAGCATTTAGTTGATCTGTCTGTCTCTGTTGATCAACCTTGGCTCATTCTTGGCGACTTTAATGAGATAACTTGCTCTTCTGAAGTCAAAGGAGGTTTCTTGAATAATAATCGCAGCAATGTCTTCCTTGATACTCCGAATTAGTGTGGTTTGTTTGACTTATCAACCACTAGAAGGTTGTTCACTTGGTCTAGGAAAGTTCAAGGCAAAAAAGAGATGGCTAAGCGTTTTGACAGAGCATGTAGTAATAGTGATTGACGTTTGCAATTCCTTGAAGCTTTTTTGTGAAATCTTGTGCCAATTACACTCTAATCACTCTCCTCTACTGATTCGTTGCTCGGGTTTGCCTATGAAGCAGGGTGCCAAACCTTTTCGTTTTCAGGCTTGTTAGTTGATGCGTATGCATCTTGGGTTGTTTTTAGCTTCAATTCCTCTTTAATTATATGAGTATTCTTGTGATTTATACTCTCAAAATTGTCAATCAAACAAACTTGATGTTCTTTTGAGTTTTGTTTATGTTTCTAGAGTGTTTCACAAATGATTTTAGGTGATTAAAGATCAAACAAAGAGGATTGAAGATGGAAGAACGAAGCAGAGAAAAAAGAGAGAAAAATTCAAAGTGTCAAAGCTCCACATTATACGTGAAAAGCCCACGTTATACGTGGGAATTAGCTCTCAAATTGCCAAATTGGACAGAGGCTGCACGTTATACGTGAACCACCCACATTATACGTGGGAATTATTTCTTTCTCATCCAGTGAGCCCACGTTATACGTGGGAGAGCCACGTTATATGTGGGAATTAAGAAGCAATTGGCAGAATTGGACAGAGACCCCACGTTATGCGTGGGAGAGCCACGTTATACGTGGGGATTAAAATGAAGCTCAGAGACCCCACGTTATACATGGGATAAGCCACGTTATACGTGGGGTGCAAAATCAACCTACGTCCAGTTTTGTTAAAGACCAATCCAATCCAAGTTGTTAGGTCTCAATTCCATCCACTAATCAAGGGCATAATTGGAAGATTGAAGATAAGATTGATTGAAGATCAAGAGAAGAAGATAAAGCTTTGTAACCATAAAAGATAAGATTAGGATTAGATTAGATTTAATTTGAATTTGATTTGTAAATTAGTTTTAGATTGATAGGATACAAAAGGAGTGAGATTCACTCACCATAGACATTCTACACGTTCACTTTCCAATATTCTTAGGTTTTAGTTTTTATCATGAGTTGCTAAACTACTCCATTGTTAAGGGTCAGGAGCTCTGTTCACCCGGCATGAGGTAGTCACTATGTACATTCGTTTATTAATTCATTGAGGTATTTTCAATTATCTTATGTGCATGATTTAATTTTCTGTTCTTCATCCCAATAGTTTAGAATCACTGAGAGGTGTTTTTAACTTTTCTAGGGCTAAATTAATTAGATTGAGAGATCTATTGATTTATGCTAGTTGGAAATTAGATCACATAATCAATTAAGTCTAGCTAGAGATAGTCAAGTTAATTATTATGCAACTAAAATTCTGTGGGTTAAAATTGGATTAGAACTAATTTGGATAGAGTGACATTTAATCTGATCTAGGATCACTTTTGAGACTCATAAGGATTAGAATCTGAATTAGATCTTCATCTATTTATTTGATTGATTGACTAAGAGATTAGCTTTTGATTAGGTAAATAGAAACTAAGTTACTAAGAGATTAGGACTTGGTTATACTAGATTCGTTGTGGTTGATAAATGAGAACCTAGAATTATTATTCGAATGTATGCATTGGCCCCTCAAGGAAAAAACATCTCTGAAGCTCTTAACATCTCATTCCATCACATTAATCTCAAGTAATTTTCTACTCCCTGTTTTCTTGTTATTTTCGAGCTATACACCACCATTCTCTTAAAGTTTTATTTTGATCTGATTAGAATAATTGATAGATAGTATTGCTTGGCCCTTTATTCCTCGTGGGAACGATACCCACTTCACCGTGGTATTACTTGTACGATTCAGTGCACTTTCCGAGATCGGAGCGTATCAAGTTTTTGGCGCCGTTGCCGGGGAATAATTGAGATTAACAATACGCATTCTTTTGATTATCTAAATCAGATTTTCTTTCTTCTAACCCCCTGGAATTTCCTCTCACTTTGACATTAGGTAACTCTAATCTCTTCTTTTGTTTTGTTGGACGTTTATGCATAGGAATAGGTACGATTTAGGCTACGATTCTGAACCGGAAAGAACACTCTTAAGGAGAAGAAGAGAAGCTAGACGTGCAAGACAAGCTGAATTTGAACAACAATTAAACATGGCGGACGAGCAACAAGATGACAACATGAACAATCAAAACCGAATCGCTCTTGGGCAATATATCAATCCAATTGCTGATAGTTGTGGCAGCACCACTCGAAGACCAGTCATTCAAGCCAACAACTTTGTGCTCAAACTTTCATTAATACAGTTGGTACAACAAGACCAATTCAATGGAAACTACCATGATGATCCTAATCTCCACATAGCTAATTTTCTGCAGCTGTGTGACACTCTCAAGATTAATGGTGTATCCTCTGAAGCCATCCGACTGAGACTCTTTCCCTTCTCACTAAGAGACAAAGCTAAATAGTGGTTTCAAGTTCAACCTCAAGAGAGAATTACAACTTGGGAAGATTTGGTGGCCAAGTTTCTGACCAAGTTCTTTCCACCTCAGAAGTTAGCTAAATTGAGGCATGACATACAATCTTTTGCTCAAAAAGATGGTGTATCTCTTTATGAAGCATGGGAGAGATACAAGGAAATGAGAAGGAAGCTCCCCAATAACATTTTCTTTGAATGTTTACAAATTCAAATCTTCTATGATGGTTTGACATTACAGTCAAGAGCTCAAATTGATTCCTCAGCTAGAGGATCTCTTCATACTAAGACTGTGGAGGAGGCACAAGATTTAATTGAATTGGTTGCTAATAACCAATATTTATACTCTACTCCATCTGATAGAAGCACTGTGAAAAGAGGAGCCATGGAAGCCGAAGCTATTGATACTCTAATGGCTCAGAACAAAGCCTTAGCACAACAAATTAATTTGCTTGATAGCAAGTTAGGAACCATGCAACTTGCAGCTACTAATACACAAATCGGAACCTGTGATTTGTGTGGAATTCAAGGTCATTCTAGTGAATCATGTGCAGCAATTCTGGAACAACAATCATCTGAACAAGTCAATTATATGGGTAACATTCCAAGGCAGCCCAATTTTGATCCTCATTCAAAAACTTACAATCCTGGTTGGAGGCATCATCCGAATTTTGGATGGGGAGGA
>JASCZI010121823.1:0-16310 GCA_036250425.1 Stylosanthes scabra | reverse complement strand
CATGGGCATTCTATTCTCCTTGGATGTGCTTTGTTGAGGAATGAGGACACCGATTCTTTCAAATGGTTGTTTGATTGCTGGCTTCGGTGCATGGGAGGTAAACCACATAGAGGGATCATCACCGATCAATGTCCATCAATGCCAATGGGCATTTCCGAGTGTATGCCAACAGCGATTCATAGGTGGTGCATTTGGCACATTATGAAAAAAGGTCCCTCAGAAATTAAACAGATTAAAGGGACATAATGACATCGAACATGAGATGAGTCAGATCGTGTGGTCGTGCCACTCAAAAGAGTTGTTTGAAGAAAGATGGGAATCATTTATTAGCAAACATGGTTTGGGTGGTAATAAATGGCTTTCAGGTAATCTTCTTAGTTTTTTCCATTTTTTGCTTCTAGGCACGCCAAGAATCCGGTTCGGTTAGATATTGCTCACATTTTATCCCTACTAGATTACCAGATCTTTATGATGATCGACATCTATGGGTTCCTGTGTATCTTGATACACACTTTTTGGATGGGATGAAAAGTACACAAAGGAGCAAGAGCATGCACGCGTTTTTTTAACAATTTCATTACAAGGAAGAGTTCTTTGATCCATCTTGCTAAGCAATATGATAATTGCCTAGGTAGAAAAGAACAAAAGAGAGGGAAACAGATGATGGGGATTTCTACACCAATGTTCCTTGTGCAACGAATTCAGGCATCGAATCCCAATTTCAGAGAGTTTACACGAATGCAAAATTCAAGGAATTTCAAACACAATTCAGAGAAAAGGCTAATTGCGTGACAACATACAAACATCGTGTTCCAGGTTTTGTTGTGTATGAGGTGTTAAAAGAGATTTCAAGCAACAGGAGTAATATCTTTAAGGTTACATACGATTCGACATCACTTGAGGTGAAATGTGAGTGCTTACTATTTCAATCTAGAGGTATAGTATGTTGACATTCTTTGATGGTACTGAGCTATGAGAGGGTGGACAGTATTCCACAATGCTATATATTGGAAAGATGGAGTAAAAATATAGAGAGGAGGCACACGAGCATAAAATGCAGCTATGATGAGCCATCGTTGGAGCCAAGGAATATGAACTATGATGGTATGATTTCTCGTTCTAAAGTCCATTGCGAGGTTGCATCGGGGTGTGAAGTGTTGACTGCCATGGTTCATAGTGCTTATGATAAGCTTGAGGCTGATATGAAAGAATACAAAGCAAAAAGCGATGTGCAATCCATTCTGAGGCATGAAGATGGTTCTGAAAGAATAATGGATGAGTTGCATACGCCAGGACGTGTTAGATCAAGAGGACGTCCGAAGAAACGATTGGGCTCTGTAATGGACAAAAAAATTGCATCAAAGACAAAAAAAAAAAATAATAAAACAACGCTGTGATTTAGTTAGGTAATCCTACTCGGGTTGGAATATAAATCTGTTGCGATTTCGTCTGAGAAATCCGCTTCGGCTTTTTGTTTAAGTGCGTCTCGACTCTTGTCAATATTCAATTTGACCTATTATATGTAAATCCGCTTCGACTTCTCACTTGTATTCGGTTAAGTTTTATTTTCCAAAATTAACAATATATTTACAATAAATTAAACAATATATTAGTAACGAAATTAACAATATATATTAACAAATTTATTTACAATAAATTAACAAATAACTTAATAACTTAAAGTGTTTGTAAATATTCAAAGCTACATTGTTTCTAAATGTTGTCAGCTATTTTGTAGGTAAATCAGGAGTTTCCACTTGAACATATGGACTTCGGAGAGCAGCAGCAGGTCTGCTCAATCGCATATTATGTGCTTCTTTGATTGCCTCTGCTCTCAAGGAATTTTCCTTGCTCAATATGATCTTCGCGACGATCTTCTTTCTGAATTCCAGGAGCATAGGCTAGAATTGGAAGGGAAAACAGAGAAGTTTGTTAGTATATAATAAAGTCGAACCGGATTTAGGAATTAGGTTGAAGCGGAATTAGTTGGAAGGGAAAACAAAGATACTTACTTCTGTCCATTGTTCAATGTTGTAAGTACAGCACCCTTCTAAAATGGGGTCTATCATCTCCATCCACTTCATGACAAAAATAGCACAATCAAAGTCATTTGGCTGCTGAGGAATATTTATATATGTTGGCAGCAATGACAATGAGCCTTTCTTCAGTATGGATGGAGCTCCAGCCCATTTCAGCAATTGATTCAAGATGTTTGACTAGAAAAAAAAAAAACGAGTCAGTAATACGAACAAAGATTACCACAAGACGAACCGGATTTAGGAATTAGGTTAAAGCAAAATTTATAACTCACATCGAATTTGTTCAGCTCCGTCCTTTCGCTTGATGGGGAGGATATGTTCTTTGAATCCAAAACAAACATCTGTTGAGAGGATTTATCCAGAACATACAACCACCAATGTTTCGAATAAAGCACGGGTGCAAAGAGCTGCATTTGATGCACAAGTTTAATTAATAATATGTGGAAACAATGAGATATAGTTTTAAACGAGGATAGTGTGTACTTACAAATCTATGCGAGTTGAGTTTTTCTCTGTCAAGGTAAGCCAGAAACTCAGTATGATTCAATAGGGAGCTGATTTCGTGTGGCCTCCTTTTCTTCTTGTCCATCCAGTTGTGGTTGTGAGTGGCAAACATCCTTTGCTGAAAAGGAAAAAACCTGCAGTGGATTTAGTATGGAAACCGAAGACAAATTTTATATACAAGTTACATTCCGAATCGGATTCTTACCAATATCTCTGGGGGGACGCAATAGACGAGCTTCTCAAACCGCTCGTCCTCATTAGCGTTGAGAACGTGGCACATGAGTGTGACAACCTTCAGAAGTATAGGAAAGAAAGAAAAGTTCATGTAAATGTTTGAATATAAAAGTATTAGAGATAAATGCATGAGGGATGAGGATCAACTTACTTGTATGTCAATGTAGGACGTTGGTGCCATTGAAGTAAATTGATATCTCAATGCTTCCAGAATTCGGTGCCCCCTGAGCTTGAATATCGTTTCAAACTCGTTATCCCCCTTTGGCACCGTAGCCCAAATGGCCACCGTTTCTTCCAAATCATCCTTCATAACTTGATTAGGTTTGGGGGTTTCTGCTGGAGGTCGATCTCCACTAACCTGCTCATCCATGCCCTCAATAACTTGCATTGTTCGAGCAGTAAGTGGAAATTCCTCTTTGAGTGTTGTGGGGATTGTTCCTCAGTAACAAGGGGTGTTGACCATTCCAGGTTCAGGCTGAAGGATGGAATGGATGGGTCAGGTGGGGAATCTGGTTCAGGTTGTTCACCCTTATCCTGACCCATGCTCATAAGTACCTCTGTAATTAGCCTGGCACTGGGTGAGGTTACAAGACCTTCCTCGATCTTTGGAACAACGATTTTGATGGGATTTGGCTGTGGCTCATGCTCATCCTCGGAGATAGATGAGATGTCAATCACCTCTTGAGTGAGGTATATGGGCCTGTTAACAAATTCCGAAATGGATTTTTAGTTTAGGATGAGTGGAACATTTGAAGAAAAAAACGGAGCGGATTTTCAGATAAAAGTGAAGAGGATGCTAAGGGAAACCGAAGCGGATTTTCATGCAAAATAAACCTAAGCGGATTTAAATACTTACACTACTTCAAGGACGGATTGAGATGGTGCACCCTCATCTATCATCTTCTCTGTGGTAGGCACCATATTCGGTTCAGCCTTAGGAACCAACACCGTGATTGGTGTTGGTTCAGGCTCACCATCGGAGCATGAGGAGATATCAATGTATTCTTGTTGTTGTTGATGTTGTTGAGATGGATGATATGGTTGTTTTGGTGGTGGTTGTTCATGTTGTGGTTCCTCTTCTTCCGGAGGTTGCTGGGGTGGTTGTTTGTGGTGTTGGTGGTCTGGTGGTTCCTCTTCTTCCGGAGGTTGTTGGGGTGGTTGTTTTTGGTGTTGTTGGTGTGATGGGTCAGCTTCTTCCGGAGGTGTCTGGGGTGGTGGTTGGTGTTGTTCATCCTGCTGCTTTGTTCTCTTCTGTCTTCTCCCTTTCCTTCGAAGATTCTTCCTCTTCCTGATGGACGACACCGCTTGAGCAAGCGTGTGTCCATCCTGCATCCTATTAAAACGAAATGGATTTACTTAGAAAAGATGCAGCGGATATTTACTCAGAGAATGAAGCGGATTTTTACTTACTCAGAAACAGAGTTCTTCGTGCGTCTGGTTCTTCTCTCAACCCGAACCATGCTATCAGACATTGTTTGCTCTGAATCAGATCCAGGTAGAGAAAAGGTCTCATCCGAACCGGATTCTTAGTCATGGCTGGACTCGATGTATTCTGATTAAGAGGAGGAGGAAGATGTTTTCTTGGCCTTCTTCTTGGACTTTCCTTGTCTTTCAACGTGCATCTTTGCTGTTTTTATCAGACCCTGCAATAGAACACAAGTAATGTGGTTAGTCAAATAACATGAACCGGATTTATAATAATTGACGAGGCGATTTTAAACTTACTGCTGCCATCGTTTTCTCCTGCTTCATTCTCTTCCATAACGTTTCCCCCGTCCAGTATTAGATCCAAGGAGGCTGCGCTGCCGCATCTTGGCTATTCTTCCCGAAATGGGTCTCATGGAAGTAGATGACCATCAACCAATAGCAGCAGCCACTAACAGACTTGACATTATTTTTCTTGGCCTTCTCTATCTCCTCGAGGAGGAAGTTATGAACATGGAGGGCCCAGTTTTTGTTTCTTGTGTTATCGAGATCAAACAGGGTATGGGGTGCTCTTGGTGTGACGTTTGGAGCCGAGGTGGGAAGGAGGAAGCACTTCTAGATGTAGAGCAGAAAGGCTCTCTTGAACAAGACCTTGTTTTCTTCCGTGTCAACCTTGGTGTTGAATATAAGGCTTGACAGGGCAGCTTGTGTTTTGCCTTGAAAGAACTTGTAAGCATCGTAATCCTCCCCACTCAGCTCCTTTGGTGTAATCTTCTCGTCGTAAATTGAGCCTAAAAAAAAAATGAAGCGGATATTAGTATACCAGGAAAACGGATTCATAATTCAGAAGATTAAGCGGATTGTTAAGAAAATTCGAACCGGATTTTAAACGTGTGAAGAAGAGGCTATACCTGTGTGGGTAAGGCCAAGAGCTTTCCCTATCTTCTCCGTTGTGATCTCAACCTCCCCTGCTACGGCGTGGATGGTGTTATCATAGGTGTCGAAGCGGTTGTAAATCTGTTTCAGCACTTTCTGCTTCAGGTAGTAGTTGGGGAGACTTGAGAACACTCCGAATCTGAGTTCGTCTATGAGGGCCCTTTTCTGAGGGTCATTGTTCAGGCAGTTTTGGAATATAACTGCAATGGATTTAGGTACGCATCTAAAATCATGACCTTGCTGCAAGCACATATGAAGTAACCGAATTTTAGATCCAAAAAAATAAAAAAACAAAGAAGTTGCATTTAAAAACCAAAATTCAGATCCTTACATCTTTTTTGGGTTGGGTGTGTTTTGTAGCATTGCTTTTACCGTTAACCATCTTCACTGAAACATGAAGGAAATAGCCAAAGTGGATTTAAAAACCAAACTGAAACGGATATGAAAACAATCTTCTATTCATCGCAAACAGAAGCAATCAATGAATTAAACGAAATGGATTTAAAACTAAAAAGCGAAATGGATTTCAGACATTCAGGAACGAATGAAGTATGAACATATTAAGTGATGTAGATTCAATGAACAACAATATTCGCAGCGAATTTATTACGCAGAACGAGACGGATATGAAATGAAATGGAAACACCGAAAAATATAAAAGGAATCAACACAACAGCAAATTGACTGTGAAAAACAAACAAAAGATTAAATCTTTACAAAAAAGATGCAATTTTGACTAAAAAAATTAATTTTTTTAAGCATTAAAAAACCCTACACACGCATCGAATGTAAAAACTAATGCGAAGGGGATTCACGAAGTATATATCAGTTAGACTCAATATAAAGTACAGCAGAAAACAATGAAACCCAACCATATATCAGATTGCGATAAAACCCTTTATAAAAACGGAAAGCAAAGGATGAACCTTAACCTGTTTTGAGTTTTGATGCTTTTCCGTTAGGATGCTCTTGGTTTGCTTCCGATTCCGCTTCGAAATCGAGTCGTTACAGTAGAACTCGCTTCGTTGTTGTGAGAATGCTCTTCAAAATCGCTTCGTATTCGTTTGTTCTTTCCTCTGGATGTGTTTGAGCAGTAATGTTGCTTTTTTTCGAATGTGAATAGTGAATGTTTGAAATGAATGGTAAATGGGAAAGGAAAATAGAAGTAGCCGAGACGTTTCCTTTTCCGCATCGCTTCGCGTGGCGCGTCTTTTCGAATTGGGAGGTTTTTTGCGTGTTTTCCACGTGCGGAGTGAAAGTGGTGCAAATTCGCTTGGTTGTAACTTGGTTGGGTATATAGGCGTATGTGTAGTGTTATTGTATATATAAAATGATAAAAAAAGTGGCAGACTACATTTTATTGAAAAGGTAAAGTGTAGTTTTATTCCTGAAGTTTAAGTTTGTTAAAAATTTCAAAAATACTCCTAAATTTTATTTTTTTTCAATTTTACTTTTGAAATTTGTGATTTGCATCAAATTTATCCATAACAATTAATTTTTTCAAGAAATTTAAGGCCAATTTCATGACATGACAAATTATATATTTTTTGTTATATTTATTACTATTCTTTATCCTTATATTATATGTGAATCAAATACTCAATAAATGCAATACATATTATAGTTTACGTAATATTTAAGTCTCATAGTCACAAAAAAAATTATTTTTAAGTCTCAAGTTTGTATATAAAATAAAGTTTAATTTTGATGCACTGACAGTATAAAACGTTTTACACATTCGAACAATCACAACCATTCTTTTGGATAACTAATTATGGGATCAATGAAAAATGAAGTTATTTTTGCATACTTGACGTTTTGTCATTGGATGCACGTGTAAAACCTTTTTACACTGACAGTAAATTGAAATTAAATTCTATAAAATATTACACCATTATAACAACTTTTTTTTTTTTTTTTTTAATCAAAGATAGTTGTATTTCATTTCACTGAATAGAAAAAGTGAATACATTTGAGTTGGGTCCAACTTGGACAATCATAGCAAGAGAAAGTGGAATCTCCACAAGAATTAAAGATGTAAAATTAAATAAACTTAGAGAAAGATACTAAGAAATAAAAAATCAAGAAATGTGGTATCTTTGAAACTCAAGGTAGATCACGATGATGGAGGCAAAAATCATTTGGAGGAGATGTGGCTTTGAAGACGTGTTGGCGTACCGAGAGACAAACGTGGATAGCTTTCCCGTAAGATTATGCAGAAACCGTTTATTAAAACCACAAGAACTCAATTTACATTTCACAGATAAAACCATTCTTGGGAGAGTAGAATATACAGATGCCTTTCAGTTTATGGAATGTAAGGGGTCTTTCCAAACCCTCATAATTCCTATAAAATAATCTCACATCTTCTTGGATATCGGCTGGTGCCTTCCACCTCAGTAAATTGAGAGAATCATCATTGCAGAAGTAGGTCGGCTCCAAATTATCTTAAAAAATCAGCATCCATTGTCCGAGATGAAACAAATTTATCGACAAAGAGTTTTACAATAAGCGTATTCAAACAAGCCTTCACTCCCTCTCTAATTTTTCTTTCTTAGAGATATGCAATTAAAGAATCATAGATCACTTATTGTTGTGTACTCATTTTGTGTACTCTAAATGAGTACGAGAAACTCTAATAGAACATGAGAGGAAACCCTATTAAGGAAAGTGAAAACTCTAATAAAGCACTAGAAGAAACTTATTAGGGCACAAGAGAAAATCTTAGTAGAGCACAAGAGAAAATCAGAGCACTAGGGCACAAATTAATATTTGCATAACACCAATCATTAAGGAGCCATTAGGGAGTCAATAATTAAGCTATCATTCAAAATTAAAAGAGTTATCATCCGAAATTGAACAAACAAAATAAAAATATCATCCACAAGATACATATGTTATCATCCGTAACTCATATTGATTCCTTAGCTAGTAGTATCATTATAATAACTTATTAATTTCGTAAAACAAATATAATATATAATGTATTTATTGGATAGTTGATACATGTATAATATAAAATAAAATTAGTGATAGATATAAGAAAAATAAATTATTTATATGTCATTCATTATAATATACTTATTAGTCAGGTCAAGAGTTAACATAATTTTTTTTAAAAAAAGTCTTATTATATTCAAAATGAACAGAATCTATGATATAGTGTTAGAATTTCAAATATTTCATTTGCAATCCGTGGCGATGTCCCATTAAATTATTTAAGTTCCCAACGGCTATCAAATGAAAAACTAGCTTAGCATGTTGCCATGGAAAATTCCACATCTCTAGCCACCGTGCAAGTCTACTAGCATGAGGTGTACTGCGTACTAAGAACATCCACAATGGGGTTCCTACTTCCCCATTCTCTAGTGCCCTCTGAATTGGAGCAAATGGTTAGAAGTCCCTGCAGTTCCCAATAAAGTTGGATTCCTTGGCAGAGAGACGGCCCCAACGGCACCTTTTTATTTTTTTATTTTTTTTTTGCTCCAACGACTAGTTTTTTTTTTTTCAACGGATAATTTGCATTCTTTTTTCATTTTTAATTAAAAAATTAATTTTTCTACTTCTATAAATACCAATCACACACAATTTCATTCTCACAATTCACTTCAATTTACACCATCATCTTAGAATTTTTTGCACAAAAATTTTACTTATCCTTTTGTTGCCATTGAAAATATGGATCCAAACCAAATCAACTCTTTTTTTAATTACTTATAAAATTTTTTACAAAATTCAAATACCCAACAATCTCAACCTTCAAACTCTCAAAATCCAAATCAAAACTTCTCATTACCAAACACCTTTCAAAATCCAAATCCACAAAACCTTCATAATTTCAATTTTCAAGTTCCATACAATTATCCATTCTCATCTATGTTTAACCCGTCAATCGAAAATACGACCCTGACATCATTCCCGTTTCCAACTCAATTTAGCGCATTAAGACCTGACTAAACTGGTGCTGGTGGCTCTTCTAACCCATCACCTCAAACCCCAATACATTCTAGTTCAGATTCTGAGTTTGCCAACACTCGTGGATTAGATGCAAACGATCTCAATAATGATGAAATTGAAGATCTTCCGCAAGAGAGCGTCCACTATTGGAAATGGGAAGAGGATGAGATGCTAATCAGTGCATGGTTGAATGTGTCAACTGACCCGGTAGTTGGAACCGACCAAAAGAGCGACACAGTTTGGAATCGGATCCACAACTACTATGAGGAATAAAACCCGTTGATGAAAAGGGGAGTCGTTACAACTAAGAAACGTGGTATAAGATCAACAAAGCAGTTGCACAATTTGCTGGTTGCTATGACCAAGCTACTCGTAACGTAAGAAGTGGTTCAAGCGGCGATGATATAAAGGAGTTTGCGTATAAAATGTATTCTTCAAATTATGGTCAGAAATTCACCTTCAAGAGGCACTAGAATATGCTTCGTTTGGAACCAAAATGGAGTAGTCAAATACCAACGCAAAGCGAAGGATCAAAAAGAACCAAGATCACCTCAGCTAGAGCATACTCATCGTCATCAAACCCAGAGACACCGTTGGCTGAAGATGATGGTATTGACTCACCTGTGCGCCCGCAAGGATCGAAGAAGAGCAAGAGAAGGGGAAAGGGAAAAGCACAAATGTTCGAAAATCTTAGCGAGACAAAATTATTCGTTGTTAAGAAACTTTCTCTGATAGAGGATTTCAAGATTACTAGGGAGAAGGAATTATTAGCTGAGAGGAAAAACAGAGAGAAGCTTATTGCAATAAAGGAAAAGGAGTTACAGATTCAACAAGAGATGAAGCAACAAGAATTATAAACTTAGAAGCTTATTAAAGAATGGAGATAAGTGCGAAGGAAAGAGAAATGGATTTGCAAGTCCTTAATGCCGACCCCTCTAAGATGAGTGAGAGTAGACGTGCTCTTCATGATCAAGCATGTGCGAAGATTTATGCAAAGTGGTTTACTTAGGTCTGTTGTATTTTATTTTATTTTTGTTGTGGTTTGTTTTATTTGTTGCGTGCTTTGATTTATTTCAATTTGTGATGTAACTTTTTAAATTTAGTGGTTTACTTAGGTCTGTTGTATTTTATTTTATTTATGTTGTAGTTTGTTTTATTTGTTGCGTGCTGTGATTTATTTTTATTTTAATGAACTAGTCGTTGTAAAACTAGCCGTTGCAAAACTAGTCGTGGCAACAACGGTTGAATTAATATAAATAGCAATTACCTATCCTATGTAGTCTCATGCATCACTTACGCTACACACAATATTTCAACAAATGACAAGAAACTTTGATGGTCTGTTTAATGAGGCTTTGCATGGCAGCAAGAGGAAGCAACGCAATTCACGCATCAACGACTGCATCGAGGAATGTTTGTTAGAGGATTCAGAAGAAGAACAAGAAAAGCAAAACATCTCTGTCCCCACTCCTCGTCGATTTATCAATAGAAATTGGGAATCAGGAAACGATCATCTCTATAAAGATTACTTTGCAGATGAGCCGGTGTATAATGCTGACATATTCCGACGAAGGTTTCAAATGAGAAGACATGTGTTCGTTCGGATAGTGGGTGCCCTCTTAAATGCATATCCGTATTTCCAACAAAAGGTTGATGATGTTGGGAGAAGAGGCTTGTCTCCACTGCAAAAATGCACGGCTGCGATGCAGATGTTAGCATACGAAGTAGCTGCTGATGTTGTTGATGATTATGTTCGCATAGGTGAGAGTACCGCATTTGAATGTCTGAAAAAATTTGCAGGTGTGATCTCCGTGTTTGGGGATGAAAATTTGCGAAAACCAAATTCGCATGATGTACAACGCTTGCTACAGATGGCGGAGGATCGTGGCTTTCCTGGCATGCTGGGTAGCATTGATTGCATGCATTGGCAATGGAAAAATTGTCCAAAGGTGTGGAATGGTATGTATATGAGTGGTTATCATGGGGTTGCAACATTAATCCTTGAGGTTGTTGCATCCAGAGACCTTTGGATATGACATTCGTTTTTTGGAATTTCTGGTTCAAATAATGATATAAACGTATTAGATCGCTCACCTGTGTTCGATGATATTCTAAATGATCGAGTTCCAGAGGTAAATTACACTGTCAATGGTAATAATTACACCATGGGTTACTATTTAGCGGATGATATTTATCTTGAATGGGCCACCTTTGTCAAATCAATATCAAGGTCACAAGGGGAGAAGCGCAAGTTATTTGCACAATACCAAGAAGGGTAAAGAAAAGACGTGGAACGGGCATTCGGAGTGTTGCAAGCACGTTTTGCATTTATACGTGGTCGGCACGCTTTTGGGAAAAGAAAAAGCTTGCGAACATAATGAGAGCATGTATAATAATGCACAACATGATTGTTGAAAATGAAAGAGACACTTATGCAGGAAATTTTGCGCATGGCCAAGAATACGATGAAGTTGAAAATGGGTTATCACAACCCCAATTGGGAGAGGAGAGCTTTGCACCATAACATCAATTTCTCCAAAGAAATGCCCAACTTCGGAATAGGCAGATGCATCGAGAACTAAAAGAGGACTTGTTTGAACACGTTTGGCAATTTCACAATGCACGTCGTTAATCGTAAACTTTAACTATGTTTTATTTTATTAAGTCATGTTACACATTATTTAAAGCTTGTATTATGTAATTTATGTTATTGCCTCTGATACTATTTATAACAGTCCAGACCTTCCGCTAGCAAGATATTATCCGCTTTGTAAGTTTCATGCACCACCTCACGATTTTGTCTTTGATGAGACCCAAGTCCATCAAAACGTGTCTTACTAGGAAAAAGGTATCCACACCTTTATACGGAGTGTTTTGTTTCCCTCTTCAACCGACGTGGGACTTACGTAGGGATTGGGGAGAGTTCCCCATTGTGAATGCCCTAAGAGCAAGTCTATCGTGAGGAACCTTTGCTCTTTTTCTAACACAAATGAGTCCCCTTTCCATTGGAGAAAATGTGAAGTTCCGATATAGCGGAGTCGGGACTCTCTTTCCTTTCTTTTTTTTTTTTTTTTTGTCTATTTTGCAAGTTTGTATTTTTTTTTATAATTCAAAAATATAATTTTTTTACTTTTATAAATATTAACTACATACATTTTTCTTCTCACAATTTACTTCAATTTATATCAACATTTTAGAATCTCTTACACCAAAACTTATGAAATTATTAATTTTTTTTATTATATATTAATTATTTTATAATAATGTATTATTTTTAATTTACACATTATAATAATATTATAAAAAATAATTTCGAATTAAATTTTTTAATTTTTATTTTAATTAATTTAATAAGTGGGATCGCAACAAGGACCAATATAAGTCCCTTGCATTGGAGAAGAAAGGGAATGTTTGAGTTCCTATTTACAGTTTAGGACATAAAAGTCAACGTGGAGTTACATTATAGGTGGGCCAGAAATAAAAACCAGAGAGAGTTCTCTGTTAGAGTTGCTCTAAGAGAAGTACATCGGAGTACATGAATACATAATAGATGTGGGCAATAGAACATTGGAATACTTCTCAAAAAACATTGGAATTGATAGAAATTTAATTATTATTTTTTGTTATTTTATATTTGTTCATAATTATGTCTTTATTTTTTTATGATTGTGTTTTCACTGATTTCATCTCACCTCTATTTTCTGTGAGATTTGAACTGATCGAAGACGTAACAACTCGAACTTCCCTGTTGTAATCGGATTGATAAGGTATTGCTGTGATTTTAGTTCTTATTGTTATTGTTTTTGTTATGGTTTTGGTTCTTTTCTTTTTTTGTTCTTGATTTTTTATTTTATTTTATTTTGATCTTAAATTAATCATACTTTGACGAGGCATTAGCATCAAATAATAACATATAGGCACAAGAAGTAGAACTAGAAAACATTTAAGTAATTATTATCCATCGCTTTGAACTAATATCATATATGTGATTGCTCTGCTAGGCTATTATTAGATTGAATTATTTGAGTTGTGAATCTTAGTAGGGTGTGTATGTCACATTATGCCTTAGTTTTGTGTAATTTTACATGTGCCTTGGCTTTTTGTTTCCGATGATGATATTGGTACCCACAAATGATACTATTGCTGTGAGTTGGGCCTTTGATCTATATTTCTGTTTTGTTTTCTCTATATTCGTACCTTTTGTTTTGAACATACATAAGGGTAATGCAAGGCACAATAAGAAGAGTACATTGGAGTACATGAACACATAATAGGTGTGGGTAGAACATTGAAGTGCTTCTCAAAAAACATTGGAATTGATAGAAATTTAATTATTATATTTTGTTATTTTATATTTGTTTCTGATTATGATTTTATTTTTTATGTTTGTGTTTAAAGTAATTTTATCTCACCTCCTAATTTTTTTTTTTTTTTGTGAGATTTGAACTGAAGATATAACAAATCGAATTTCCCTACCATTGTAAACGGATTGATAAGATACTACACCTATATAAATAAGTGCCATAGAGAAATGGCCGTCCATACAATTATATTTTCCGGAGACTTAGGAAAATGAAAATTAATAAATAACTCAATCAATTAACACTATTCTCCATACAAGTTACAAAGAAGTAAACCTACGTATGCAAGAATACTAAACCACCAAAACTATCCCAAGGCAACAATAACTGACATTACTACAAAGAAAATTATAATTCATCCATTCCTCGGAAATTATAATTCATCCATTCCTCATATATATTGTTAATAATACATTAGGTATTCATGGGTTGGGGTTGGATTGGATTTAAAGTAACATAAGAACCAAATCGATTAAAAGCGTATTGGATCGGTTTGGCTGAACAAATAGCTGATGTAAATCCATTATAAATCCGGTTTTTTTCAAATGCAGTTTTCAAACCAGTCAATTTTATTGCTATCTTTATCTTGTAGTGGAGACAAGAAGCCATATTAAAATACCATATTATCAAGCATTCCTGTTTTTGGATGCTGTGATTTTAGTTCTTATCCTTGCTGTCTTTGTGTGGTTTTGATTCTTGTCTTTTCTTGTTCTTGATTTTTTATTTTATTTTGATCTTAAATTAATCATATTTTGATGAGGCATTAGCCTCAAATGATAACATATAGGCAGAAGTAGAACTAGAAAACATTTAAGTGATTATTATCAAATTTTACATGATTTGTATTTCATGCCTTGACTTTTTGTTTCCAATAGATGATGATATTGGTACCCACAAATGATGCTATTGCTATGAGTTGGGCATTTGATCTATATTTTTGTTTTGTTTTCTCTGTTCTCAAATAGCATTTCCAAGTTGGGCATTTGTTTTGACCATTGAGGAAGTTAAAATAAATAAATAAAAAAGAGTAGAAATTGAGCTTGTATTACATATTTAAGAATAAACGAATAATGTACTAAAAGGTTTAGGTTTTGGTGGTATTGGCATAGGTAGTTTTTTTTTTTTTTGTTGACATGACGAAAGAGAAAACAAAAAGCGAAAGCTGCAAAGCAGCACAAACAAGATATTAATCTAGGAAGTCATGCTTTAAGAGCTCCTTGACATCATCATTTGGAATAAGCCACTCCACTTGATCAACATTCTGCACAACAGCATATTTTGCCAAAGCATCAGCAACGCGATTAGCTGTTCGCTGAATTAGGGCAAGCTCAACACGCCAAGAACGCTTCATTAGAGCATGGATCCTTCTAGTCAGCTCAGTAACATCATTATTGGCAGCGGAAGTGTCATTCTTCAACAAAATAAAAGCTTCATGATAATCAGTTTCGCAGCAAACATCTCTAAAACCCATATCCCAGGCTAAGATAAGACCCCGCCAAATTGCAAATAATGCACCCTGTAAGATAGTAGAGGGGGGATAATACCAGCGCAACCTTTTTTCTAAGTTCCTTTCCAATCTCGTATGACACAGCCAAAACCCATAGTATCATAGGAGGACATATAACATGCATTACTATTAACGGTGACGGATCCCTGAGGAGGCGGATTCCAAGACAACTTAAGTGGAGATGAGAAGGAAAGACTTTGCAAATGAAATACTCGATGAAGCTCTTTTGAAGAAGATAAAATAAGTGCAACAACTTTCTCTGGCAACCATAGATCGTTGTTTTTTAAAATAGCATTATTTCTGTAACGCCATATCCACCATAAAGCGGAGAAGAAAAGAAAGGGATGTTGTTGAGAACCATTGAGAAACCAAGATAGAATGTCTAGTTGTCCCTGGAATAAATTAAGCCTCTGCCAAATATCCTTGGAAAATGGGCAATCCCTAATACAATGAAGCACATCTTCATCACTAGAAAGGCACCTAGGACACAATCTGAATGTAGAGATACCCCGTTTGTAGCGGAATATGTTTGTAGGAATTGCATTTTGAAGACATAGCCATGCGAAGATCTTGTGTTTCTCTGGAATTTTCAACCGCCAAAGCCACAGCCAGTTTAAATGAACATTCCAATTAACTTTACGCTGACAGAGCCAATGATAACCCAAATTTGACACATAGACTTGAGCAGGAGAGGCATTCCAAAACCATCCAGGTGAAGAACTAAGCTGTGTATCCGGATTATAAGAGAGGATATCATTGCGCACATCTTCTGGAATAATTGTGCTCAGTCGGTTGAGATGCCAAGAACCGTTATGTCAAATATCACTGATTCGTAGATCCGTATCTGAAATATGAACGAAAGGGACACTTTCTGCAATGGGACCAAACTTCCGCCATTCATCATACCAGAAGGACTGTTGTACCTTCCCCGAGGAGTGGATTTTATCATCTTCCAACCTGGGTTGATATTTGCAAAGAAAGAGTTGAACCCACAGCTTGTTATGAGAGTGAAGTAGGTTCCATAAAAGCTTCCCCATCATGGCTAAGTTGGCGCATTTAGGGTCTCTAATACCAAGCCCCCCAAATTTCTTAGGAGTGATAACAGTGTTTCAGTTAACCAAAGATAAACCTTTCTCATCTGGATGACCCTTCCAGAGGAAATTACGCATCATAGAGGTAATATCCTTCCAAATAGATGTTGGGAAGAGACTGACCTGCATACGATAAATAGGGATAGAAGCTAATTAAGCATAAACGGCCCGCCCTATTAAGAACCCTTCCTTTCCACCCTGCAAGCCGACCCCTGATCTTGTCAAGGACATCCAAGAAGGCAGTTCTTCGCACTCT
>JASCZI010121820.1:1759-17310 GCA_036250425.1 Stylosanthes scabra | reverse complement strand
GACTGAGGTGCAACTTTGGAGCTTTTGGTTGTTAAAGTATTTCTTTTTCTTCTTGATGTTATCTCATTGCTCTCTTACTGAATTATTGTTCATTTGACCTAGGCTTAGTTATTTTTTACCATAGCATCATTTTTCTGTGGATTAGTTGTGCTAGTAGGTGATGTGTTTAAATATTGGTGAATAATCATACAAATGAAAGGGAGTGCAATTTTAATAATTATATGGGTTATGTATTGTGTAGCTTTTCAGTAATGGTTGAGATAAATCCACCCGCAATGCAGTTGTATCATGTCACGCTTTCTAAATATCAAGAATTTGATTTATACATTAGTTTTTGTCACAATTTGACATTTATTTAGTATTTCGAACAGAAAATATACTGCTATACTTGTGGCTTTTCTTGAAAGCCCCAGATTTTCTTTGTTAGCAGTTGGACAGAGCTTGCTTGATAATTTGAATATTTCCTGTGATTTAGATTTACTCATACCTCTCTACCTTGAGTTCCCATTTACTAGTATTTAACTTGATTGCAAAAATAAATTTCATGCATGCTCTTGGGGTGGTGAAAGTTTGAGTGGCCATCATAGATTAATTTTGTTTTGAATTTGCAATTTTTCAGCTATTGGAATAATATTGACAAGATCAATAGCATAGAACACCTTAGGCAAATGGAAGAATCACTCAGGGAATCAATTAATCGATTGTGTTTACAGAAGGTAAGATTTTGTTTCATGTGAGCTAGCCATATTACTTTTTCATCTTCAAGTGTCTGATATTTTGGTGTTTTAGCATATATGCGCATCGTAGGCTAGCATCTTTCATATTAAACGAGTAGTGAAGTGGATTTTATTATAATTTATAAAATGTTTTTGTCTGCAGGAAAATTTGGGAAAGCAGCAACTAATGTCGCTTGAATGTGCCAATCAGGTAGTAAATATTGTAAATGTTCTCTGTTCATGTGAATACATGTCCTTTCTTTGAGGATAAATCTTATTTGGGATATTGTTGCTTCATAGTTACAGGATGGAATGACGTTACCCTTGATGATGGCTGGTCTGCAAGAAAACCAACCATTGTCTTGGCTTTTGAATAATGAAAACCATCAGTTGATGTTACCAAGCGAACCGAAATATCTGCAATATAGGTGGGTCAACTGCTATATAAAACTTGAACTTGTTAATTCTACTGAGCGTTGGTCAACTTTTGTGCTAGCAAAAATTTAATAGCATTCCTTCTTAGAAAGCTCTAAATTACTGAATTGTGCTTAACTTATAGATGGTCTTGTGCTTCATTTGCCAAACTAATTACTGAATTGTTTGGATAACATACAGTGATAATACCAATAGAGAAGCAGAGTGCTCCACTGATGTTTCGCTCCCCGGATATTCCGGTTACATTGCCAGTAATAGCAAACTCGAAAGCTCTCCCCAAGTCAATACCATAGGTCAGGCAGGCAGTGGCTTGAATGAGTTGAACGGAACTGCTTGCTTAAATGTACAACGTTGTGAGCAATTTGCATACCCTCCTCCTCCTCCTCCACCGGATAACGAGGAAGTGAAACATAGTACAGCAATGTATAACGAGAATGGCCATGATAAGCTAAATACTTCGGATTACCAAGTTCATAACGGTTTTGATTTGCCAAGATCACTGTTTGAAAATGGACACCAGTTCTGGAATTCTGCTCCTGGGCCTTGTGGGGTTGCCATGTATAATGAGAATGGCTACCATAGGGTATGCAATCCTTTTGATTTTTCCAGTTATTTATGTTGGCTTTTGTTCTTCAATTTTATTATAAACAAGATGGCTTGGATTGGCTTCAAACTAATTTCTATTCTTTTCATTGTTTTGCAGTAATTGATTGACTCTGCCACCCCTACTAACTGATTGGCTTTTAAGGATGTTAACTTTGAAGGATTCCACAAACCAGATTAGGTTTCATCTCCAACTATGAGGGTCAATGCACTTCATAAGGGTTGGTTGTGTTAGGTGTATATACTGTATGACTTAATAGGATGCAGTTTGTCCACATACAAATATTTTCTTTATTTTTCACTTTTTGTTTACTGTTAGAGTCTTGGAGTTGATGCAGTTATCCAAGTCATGAATGTAAAATATTGTAGAAAAATTAATTTGATTTACATTGAGTAATGAGTGCAGTTGTAACTACTAGTATTAGGAAAGGAAACTGCTTCTTGAAGTAAAATGTTCATTACTAACCAAAAAAGGACATGAATCTGATTTTAGAGCACGAATCCAATTATCTATTTGGTAACATCATGAACTATAACTTATGCAGTGTATTCAGAAACAAGGAAAAAGATAATCTAATCACAGAACACAATTTAAGGAAGCTGATAACTAGCTGAGATAAACATAGCAGCAAAAATTCTTCTGATAACATTTATAGTCTATTCATCTTTATTCTTGCCATAATTTGGCTAAGCTTGAAAACAGTCAAAACACCATGATTCAAACTTGACTAAACCTCACACTAGACACAGAAATAAAATAAAATGGCCGGTGATAATCTGCCACCTCTGCATAATTCTTGATAATAGCACAATCCAAATGATAAGGAACGTTTTAAAATAAGCCCCTCCCATTTTCTCTTAATGACTCACTCCTCCATTATAAATTTATACTACTCTAGACTCTAGTATTAATGTATTATATACTGGATATCAACCATAAATGGTAGCACAGTATAGTACTAATTGTATGGGAAATAAGGATCTATATTGTTGTGTCTCCTAAGGGAACTGTTGGCCTGTGAAGGTTTGGCCAAAGGACCAGCCAGGAGGGGCAACATCATTGGAGACAAGCGTGCGGCCGTCGCCAGCAGTGACCTTAAAGGAGAGGCTTTGTCCGTTGAGGTAAGCATTGCTCTGCCAGTTCTGACCCCAGTTCCTGGACATTGGTTGCCAAGAGGTTCTTGTGCCTTTGATGGAAACCGCGCTAACTTGACCTGCACCCCCAACGTTGGTGATTAGGACTAAGTTGAAGTAAGAATGACCATTGATGGTGAATCTGATGCCTCCTTTCCTTTGGCATGGGACCCTGCTCTTATCACAAAATTGGATTAGTTCTGCAAATAATAAGATAGATTATGCAAAAAGAAAAGAGAAAGGTACCTTCTATAAGCTACAGGGACTATGCCAGCCCTGTATTTAGCAATTTGTAGGAAGACAGGCTGAGAGAGATCAAAGTGTTGAAGGGGAGGGTTGCACCAACCACCATTATTGTTTGGGAGGGCGTTGTTTGGAGGGCAGAAATTGGTGGCAGTTATCACAACTGAGCCAGGGAGGCACCACCTTTGGTCACTCACACACTTCACCTCAAAACATGCTCCACAGCTCATTCCATTTTTGAACAAGGCACTGCTCAAAGCAGCTGTTTCAGTCCCATATCCTTGGCTAATCAGGTTTCCATATCCACAAGCTCCACCTAAGGACAAACCAATGCTTGATTTTGAGAAAGACCAAAATTTGTGAAATCAATGTTAGCTTGTTTAAATTTCAAAATTCAGTTGATTTTGAACATCTATACTTGGTAGCTGTGGTTATTCCCCTCTTATTAGTATGATTAGTCAAATCAACCTTAAATCTTGTCACATAACTAAATACCATAATAAACATTAAAAAACAGTCAAGTGTGATGTACATACCCATTGTGCCAGAGGCATCACCCCCTCCATAGAAGGTTGCATGGGCATCCAACCAACCATTCCCACTCCCATGAACACCTACTACTCCTATTGAAAGAAACCCCACCAACACAAGTCCTAAAAATCCCATCTTTAGTTTCATGGAGCAGTTAATCACAATATGTGAAGTACTTAATGGAGTGAAGAATAAATGGGTGTGATGGAATGAATGAATGAAGAAGGAATGCAAAAGGTGGTGGAATAAATAGATGCTGCATTGTGAAGTGTGGGGACTCTAAAACTGCCAAGTGTTGATGTTCTATTTTTCCATGCTGAGACAGTACAGTTATCCTTAAACCACGTGGTTTTAGTTTCATCTCATTCTGAATTGTGTTGAGTTGAAGAGTGATTAATTTTTATGTGCTAGCAGTGAAAACTGTCAGTGTCTGTGACAGTGCCTAAACTCTTCTATATATGTCATCCGTACACACCGTCACGTACATAGTTTGCAGAAAAACTTAATAAAAAGTGTTTCGTTTTCGATTCTCTTCTAAATTCTAATAATCAGAACTCATCAACCGCAGTCACCAACACTTGTATATGGTATGTGTCTTTCGGTATATATAACAAACAAACAATCATGTCATAACACTAAAACATGGTATGCTTCTGATTTCTGACTTGATAAATTATCAACAATTTTGTACTTAAGAAAGAAAACATGTCTTTCGCTATAAAAAAATACAAGTGGAGATGCGGGGTATCGATCCCCGTACCTCTCGCATGCTAAGCGAGCGCTCTACCATCTGAGCTACATCCCCATGTCCAAAAGTTATAATTTTAATTATATTATAATAAAAATGGTTTCATTGATTTTGTTCACACTATTTTAGTAGTACACAGTACACACTTCATACATAGTTGACAGCACATGAGCATAAATAAACACAATTCATATATGTATCTAGCTACGCACTAATATGAAAGTGAGGAAGTTATTGGATATCTATAATACAAATTTTATTTAAAAATTAAAATAAAATATAGATATGATTCCTCATATATTTCTAATAATAACGATATTACTAAATTAATCTTAGGAAGTCAATAATTAAATAATCATTCAAAATTAAAAAAAAAAATTATCATCTAAAATTAAAAAAACATTATCATCCATACAGAATAAAAATGATCATCTACAATTATCATTTATAACTTATCTATCGTCACCATCAACTATATTGGCTGTTGAGTCTCAAAATTTTTTTTTCTAATAATAAAATCTAGTATTATTTACATCTGTATGGAATATGCTAAGTTAAAAAAATTATAGAAAAAGAAAAAAATAGCAATCCCTTTAATTATCCATTTTTATGGACGATTCATATTCCACTGCACAAATCGAACATTATTATATATAAAAAATAAATAAACAAGATATAAAGTGTGGAATCACTACTTTGAAGTCATCAACATAGTAGATCTATCTATCTATCTCCACCGTCACTCGCAGCAAGTGTTGAAGCATATCTTCCCTGTTTTAATTAAACTTTGGTGAGTCAATCATTATTCCTCCGAATTTGAAGCACATATACACGTCTTTTTCTTTTTTTATAATATTACTTGCCTCTAGAACAATGCAATCCTCGTTTGCACATATGCCTATTATATCTATCTTTACTACATTTAATTTAACGGTGCTTCCTGTTTTATTCTAATTTTCTAATCCTAAAAATGGATCTCATCAATATATATTTGCAATCAAGAGAAATAGAGAATTGACTAATCTGCAAATCAGTACATCATTAGTGGTCCTTAATTTCCTGTGCTAATTACTAATAATTAAGCATATCACTGTTCTAGAACATGCAATATCACTAATAATTGAGTGTGTTTGATGGTTCCTTGCAATGATTGTTCACGACATGTTTAATCAGCAAAATTTGAGCAAATCATTTGAAAGCTTCCCTTAGATTGTCCTCCTCTATGTACGATTTCAAGATATTTGGCACACTAACAGCCAGGCACACTATACTAGAGCTACTTGTACATGTTCATCTTATTAGTATTAATTAATTTTTTTGTGTATATCTCTTTTGTATTTATTTATTCCTCATAATATATGTTGTTGAATTTCTTGTCAATAAACATCACAAACAGTGGCATGAAATAAAGAGTGAGTTGTAAAGCTTTGCATGTCATCGTCTTTGTACGTGAATATTGTTGGCTCCTTTATTATGATACCATATATATATACATATCAATAACGAGACGCTTGTCCATATTTCCTTTGCCACATTATAACTTTTGATGATACTTGTTTTTGTTTAATTGGTTTTATATCAAATTAAATCAACCTTGGAGTTAGACTTGCACTTGCCACACAGTGGAGTTAGTGTAGGAATTTTATTTTAACTTTTTTTGTACAAAGGAGGCATAACATGTTTTATGCTTTTCATCGGTATATTGTTGTATTTAATTTTGGCATATATATTTAGAAGGTAAATAATCTTATACACTGCCATTTAATGACATTTAAATAAAATTTTAAGTTAAATGTTCGAAAATTAATTAATTTTAATGTCTTGATACACAAAACAAATGCTACTTAGGGGCGAAATTTTGGTGGCTAATTTCAAAATCGCTGATAAATGATAGAAGTAGGTGGTTTTGAAGTTGTGTTTTTAGGGTGTTACCAGTGTTTGTAAGCACGTTTACAGGGGTGAGCATAGGTTGGATTGGTTTGGGTTTGAGAGAAAATAGAAACTGAATCGATTAAATTTTAATGGATTTGGGTTGGTTTGATTTTGAAATTTTTAGTAAGTAAATATGAATCAAACCGAACCGATTAAATCCAAATTGGATTGGTTTGGGTAACTGAATACTCGATTGAAAATAAAATTTTGAAAAAAATATGAGAAAAATATTTATGTTAATAGTAAATAATAAAAAATTAATAAAATGTAATATATTATCAAATTTTTACTTTAATAAATTCTTTTGGTGACTAATATTATAATAATTTGGGTTATGAGGAATAAAATTGTATATATATTATTATATTTTATTATTTTTTAAATTAGTATAAATCTAATTGGATTGGTTCGGATACCATGACATCAAAATCAATACACGAATCGATTAAGGTTGTGTTGGTTCAGATCTGATCCCGATTATACCCGATTACCAATTGGATATAGAACCGATATAATCAGATTGGTTTGATTTTGATAAGGTAATTGGATTATCCATATCGATGCTCACCCTACGCGTTGAAGGTAACTTTTATATTTTTTAAAATTTAATTTTAATGTATTCACAATTTTAAAAAAATATATATATCATAGTGCTTACTACTGCTCTTTTTTGTCAAGTGCTTACTACTGCTTAGTGGAGTCCCTTTTTTTTTTGGTAAAAGGAGTCAATTAGTTTTATTTAGAAATTTTATTTGGGTTGTGGGCTTTTCAAGGTAAAGAGGACGGAGAAGAGCCCAATTTGTTCTTTTTGAACTTAAGGACAGAGCCCAATTAATTTCCTCTCTTATGATTTTTTCTATGTGGGCTATTCATTAATGTTTACAATCCTAGTTGATTAACTATTCCAGTTTCTTTCAACAAAAACAACCAATTCCAATTTCTCAACACCAAAAAAAGAAAACAATTCCAATTTCTATTGACATTTGGGCCCAGCCCAACTTCCCTTGGAAGATTAAAAAAAAAAAACTGCCTCATTATAAGCCCTCTTCTAAAACCCTAATCTCTCTCTCTTCTATAAATTGGGGAATCTGAAATCCCTAAATCAGTATGGCTGAATCGAAAGCCGTCAAGGGTTTTCCAAGTCCGTTGTTCTTCATTGCTGGTTTCTCTTTCAATCGTGTTTTGTTTCGTCATCCCTCTCTCTAATTTCAACTCTTATTTACCAGGGGAAAAAAAAATTCATCCTTTACATTATTTAGCATCAAAGTTTTCTTTTTCCTTCGTGGCATGTGCCAGTGATGGTGTTAAATATACTCCGAGATTTATTTCTATGATATCAACTTTCATCTGAGGCACCCTTTTCGTTTCTTCCTTGAAAACATTCGAAATCGGAAGCTCTATTCTTGTTTCTTGAAATTTTCATGAAGAATTAAAGTTAAGTTTATTAGGTTAACTGCAGTATTGTGTCTGAAAATTCCAATTTTGGGCAATTTTTTGTTATTCGCAAGTGATGACAAGATAGACAGGGACATCAGCACTCCATAGGAGGATGATGACTTAGTCTTAAATGGGAATCTCTCTGATGCGTTCATACAAAAACCAAAATCTTCTCTTTTTAAGGTTTTAAGCATTTTTTCCGCCTCCTTTATATTTTTGCATCCTTCTAGGTATTAATGTATCACTCATTTTCTTATGGCTATGGTAATGCTTTAAAGCAATGATCAAATTTCACTTGATCTGTGCTTTAATGCAGACACCTCAGTAATGGTTTGGCCAATGATGCATTCTATTGCACGTAATATCAGATATATGTATCTGATGAAATCTTAATTGTCACTACCTCTGAGGCCTTTTTAAATTGTTTATTTCTTTTTACTGTTTTTTGTTATTAGCATATGTTGAACATGTTCCTTTGTTTTCTCTAACTATGTTGGGGAGGTGCTATTGAATGTGATACAAGCCTGATGATTGTAACTAAGAACGGAGATTTGAAGGTTGCTTTTGTTGAAGCCTGACCACACTTGGGCTCCAAAAGAATCTTGTGAAATAAACCATTCTATATTCCTGTTAATGAAGGCTTGTAATCTCTTGACTCTTGCCTCAAATAACAGGATAACACTTAACAGCTTGATGAAGGTGAATGTTTGAAAACAAATTAATATCAGATTAAGAATTAACAAAAAAAGTGAGATAATAAAAAGAGAACAAGTTAAGAGAGTGGAGGCAACCAGATAAATTGAGGACTAAGGAGGGAAGACCAATGAATAACAATGCAATTCAATGGTATTTATATGCTTATAAATAATTAACCCAAAAAGAAGACAAAAAAAAAAGAAGACAAATTTGAATTGTAAATTAAGTTAGGAACATAAGTCCTCTCATTGTTTCTACTGGCTCTTCTTGAACAGGATTTCTTCCTCTGTAAAGCAGCAAGCAGCAGTGCTTAAAATCCTCATTAACCATTGAAAAGCCATTAAGAATATATAAGGTAATGTATATTGGGTCACCAAAATTGCATTGATCAGTTGCCCTCTATTCTCAAATAAACACTGTACAAATTGAAAATACAAGTTTTGCTAAAGAAAAGGTTAATATATATATTCCTTCTTTTGACAACAACTGGCCTATTAGCTCAGCTGGTTAGAGCGTCGTGCTAATAACGCGAAGGTCGCAGGTTCGAGACCTGCATGGGCCATAGTTTTGATTTTTTGTTTCTTGTCATTTTCCTTTTCGGTTCTCTGCCCCTCGGCTCTCTCAAATATTGACAACTTTAAGCAGTGGGAAGGGAATATCTTGTAACTTTTGAATTTGGTGAACTAACATATGAGAATCATTGAAAGCAAATTTTGAACTAGATTGTAACTTTATATAACAACACAACATAGATTTCAAGCTTGTTGCGTGCGTGCCTTTGTTGAACTGGATAGTCTCAGAGTTATAAAGATATCCTCATGTAGCACTAACGAACTCAAGCTTGAACTTGCTTCTTTTAATAAATAACAATATCTCAATCAAATTAAACTTGTTTGCTTCAAGTAGTGTGCAATTAAGTAACATCTTTAATTTGATCGAATCTAATAGATAGAGGGGGGAAAAAAAGATGCCTTCATGTATTAATTATTTCAAGCATTTGCTGCTAAGCTACTAAGATCATCAGTTCTAGGCACTTCTCAATTATTGGGGTCATGCATATACATGCCATTTTATCACCTAGTTTTCTTTTCAATGAAAAGGGATTAAAAAAAAAAAGAAGAAAAAGAAACAAGCTTTAGAAAAACATCATATCCGTAATAAAATATATAATTTAGTTGGACCACTCTTTTCATATGTTATATATTATTCGTTTAGAATATATTGTATTATTATATATTAATGTCCATTGTCAAATGCGGTTGTGCTGGAAACCAATGAATCATCATCACCACCAATCTCTTTACGGTTTTTAGATTAGGTGCAAAAAAATATTAAAATTAAAATTTAATCTTTGATCAGGTTCACGAGTCCCACAATAACCCAACCCTAAACCAATATAATTGTAACCTACATATAATGTTGGAGATAATCTAACGTATGCTAGATACAGCAACAATTATTCTAGACTTGACATGTTATTAAATAATTCAGTGTTTAATTAATAATTTAATCCCCCTAGGTAGGGTGACATGATGAATCATCCAATAATTCGAGTTGTTAAGACATAAAAAGACAATTGGTTCTCTCTCTAATGGATGACGAACACCAAACTGAAATTGTGGCATATTCTGCCCGCAATTTACTGTGCTGCATGTAACAAGTGGAGATCACACTTCTCTAACTAATTAATACATTATTATTAATTATAAGATATTGCATGCTAATAGTAATCACTAATTAGTAGTGTACTATATGCCTAACCACCTATGTCTTTAAACCAATCAATTTAGTAATTTACTATATATTATTATATCCTACTTTTGGGTGAAAATGACAAAATAAGAGGACGAGTAAATTAAAATGCAAGTTTTCAGTGAAGAAGAAAAAATATAATAGCAATAATTAGATAGTTATAATAATAATTTATTTTATTTTATTTTTATTTATTAAATATTATATATATATAATTATAATCATTATTCATATACAATTATAAATATTAAATTAAATATAATAATTTTAAATTAAAGTTGTTTATCATTATTCTATTATAATAATCGTTACGTACCTACGTGGCTGTTATATTATATTATATTAAATATCAAATTCAACTTTATCTGTGTTAGTTGTGTCCTTCTCTGGGGAACTGATTGCATTGTTCTAATTTATAAATTCTAATATCCATCTTTGACTAATGACGGATTTTGAGCAAGTATCATAGCAGGGTTGATTATCTTTAGCAGTAAGCTTGAAAGATATAAATTAATTCCGTATTTATTAAACCTTGAATTAGTTTGAATTAGTCAGAAATAAGAATTTTAATAATTTTATATTAATCTATTTTTTTTAATTAAATTTAATTAAATTATTTATTCTATGTCAAATAAAATTATTTGACGTATAAGTCCCTGCTCCATTGGAAACGTTAGTTCTGTCTAGCAAGTTCGAAAGCTCTTCTTCTTAATAATGTCTTATCTCTAAAGTTTCCATTATTGAATAGTATATATGATGAAAAGAAAAATGTATATATATTATTAAGGGTCATGATCATAGTAGTGATATATAGTTATATGAATTGGTATGCTCCGAATCTGTGATATAGATATATATAGTGATGAAGTGATGTGTGTTAAAGGAGTTCAAAGCTAACACTAACAGTAACAGGTGCCACATTATGATTGATGAAGGAGTAGACAACTCACGATCGAAACAATTGGATATTCCTTATCCCTTTTTAGTATTTTTGTGTCTCGAATTTTACTAATATACAAGAGTAAATCACCATTGCCTACTATATTATTTGACTTGTTTGAAATTTGGATAGCTTCAAACTTATTTTCCTTATTTTCATTTTCTCTTTCATGTTCTAATAATAAATTGCCGAATTTATACCGGTTGAATTAATTTTCAATAAGTTTGATTTTTTCGTGAAATAAAATATTTAAATTATTTAAATCATAAAAAAAAATAAATCCAACATTAGTTACCGAAATCAATTTTTTTTTAAACCCATATTAAACAATCCCACACCGATCCGAGTGCAAATCGCTAAGTCCTAGTCAATCTGCATGCAAATGGGCCAGATTAGTCCACCCTAGCCGATTTGCATGTAGTCCCCACACTATAAAAACAACGGCAAGCTTCTTTTCTCTCTCGCCTCCATCCATCTCCAGGTGAGTCTTTTTCTTTTCTTTGTAATTTCATTTATATATCTTTTAGTTTTTAATTTTTATAGTGTAGTATGCTTAGTTTTTAGGATTAATACTATATGAAAAAAATGTAGGTTATTGAGTTAGATTTATTAGTTTAAATTTAGTATTAGGATTATTTTTTTAATGATATTAATTTAAAATTTTGTTTTTAATTTTATAATTAAGGATATTTAGAGCTTGGTTTCAAAATATTAGGATAATTAAGTTATTTGAAAAAAATAAATTTTTCTTCTCTTACATTAAGTGAAATTGACTATTAGAGTTCAATTAATTCATTAATTTAAATTTAGTATTAAAGTTTAGTGAATTTATTAATTTAATTTAGTATTATGTCAATTTAGTATTTAATTGTATAGTTTAGAATGATATTAGGATAGTTATATTTTAAAAAAAAATGAATTCATAAGCTCTTACCGTAATTGAAACATAATATTAGAATTATTTAATTTTAATATTTAAATTTAGTGTCTTCTTAGTTTAATATGTAATTATATTTTAGAAAATCTGTTTACATCAGAAAAGTTACATAATATTAAAATCTATTTAATTTTTAATATTTTGAATTTTTAATCTCTTACTTTAATTTAAATATAGTATTAGGGTTTATATAATTTATTAATTAAAATTTAGTATTATTAGTTTAATATTTAATTATAAAACATTTTATGTTAATTTAGGCATACATTACGACGATGGATGACCCAGATGAGTTGCTTATAGGGTACGAGGAAACCATGTATAAATACGACTTGGTAGATGCTAGAACAATTGGTATTTCTATTTCTATTTAATTGTGTCTTTGTTAGTTTTTAAACTTGTTTGAATCTAATCACTAAATTCTTTAACCTTATTTCTGTAGCCGAGAAAGTATTGCGAACGCGACGACATGTAGTTCCAGCTCCGAGCGAGCTTGCCAGGCCACTGTCAAGACGCACAGGATTTGAATACGTGGCCTATATGCGGTTATTTGATCATGATTATGCGCTTGTTTCTGCTCTGGTCGAGAGGTGGCGACGGAGTCCCACACTTTCCACCTGCCGTGCGGAGAGATAACGATCATTTTGCAAGATGTGTGCTATCAGTTGGGGCTGTCAATTGATGGCGATCCTATCAGTAGATGCATGACTGGGTGGGAGCTTTATTACCAGGGACGGAGCATGGAGGTCATTTGTCAAGAGTTATTACGAGTTGTACCAGGATCCAATGATAAACAGGGTCAGAAATGGACAGTGAATGTGTCTTGGTTTAGGGATGTGTGTGGGGTCTTGGAAGAGCATCCGACTCCACAGCGCCTTTTGGCTTTTGCGGTACACCCGTGGATACATCATGCAGCTAATAAGGGAAGCTGAGACACGTGTTCACATGAGGTGGCTCCCATTGTTGGAGAATTTAGACCATTGCGGTCGCCTGAGTTGGGGTTCTGCTGGCATTTTTATATCGCATGATGTGTCGCGGTACAGGTTACGCGCAACGAAATTTCGGTGGATGCGCTACTTTACTCGTTTGCCTAATAAATTAACATGCTCATTTTTAAAGTGATGAAATAAAATAATCGAGCTCATGTAATAAATAGATCTAACTTTATTATTTTGCATCAAAAAAGAAATTAAAAATAAATAAATTTTTAGCATATTTTTTTGAAGATAAAAGTGTCATCCTCATCCAATGGATATTTATAGTAAATTTTTTTGACTCGTATGGTTTCTTGTTCATCAACGGTGTTCAAAATAAAATTTCTCAAAGTCGTCAAGCATTGCACTTCGAATGGGAGGTGTGTGAATATTGGATTCGTGGAACTAAATATAAGTGAACCATTATAATCCGTCAATATTTTTCCATTGATGTGAATTGAACACAAAGTAACTTCTTCAGTCATGCTATCATTAAAAAAAAAAAAAATACATGAACAAACTTGATTTTAGAAGAAAAGATATGAGAAGAGAAGACGGATGATAGTGCACATTGATGGAATGGGTAATTATAGAGGAGCTTGAATCATTAAAGCGTGTGTCCAGATCGGAGAAGGCCTCGCTGATCAGACGTAAATCAGACAGGATACTAGCATCAGATGGCCAAGAGTACGCTGATCAAACTTAAATTGACTAGACCCACGCTGATCTGATGTAATAAAGTAAAGAGCAAAAAGAAAACATATATCAAATTCTATCGTTATGTATATGATGAAAAAATATGAATTTTTGTCAGCATGTATAACCTAAAAAAGAAATAATTAATTAATCTGAATTGAGCAGGGCAATGAAATGGTCAACAATTGGTTCAATGCGCTAATTACAATATTAATCCATGACACTTGCCTACCTCCATCTCCATCTATCCACCACACGAAGAAATTAATTAAAGAAGATTCAATGCTTTGAATATAAAACTTTGTTAATGAGTGGTACATGAATTAAGAATACTTAACCAAAAAAAAAAAAAAAAAACAATTTTCTATTAAAAGTTAGAAGCTCGATCGGAATAAAATCCTTGGTGAAGCACTTAAAAGACATTTAAATTTTCAATAAGATTATATAGATATATATAGTCAAACTAAAAAATGATAATATATGATGAAAACAAGTTATGGAGAAATGAAATGGGATTGTTGTGCCACTACACAATACACATACACATGGTTAGTTATGTGTCTTTAGTTCCCTCATGTCGGAACAGGTGAAGCAGGGTCCCCACAAGCACCTACAATTTATAATCCAACGGTCACAAAACCGTGGATTAGCGACTGATTAATCAAAATCAAAGTCAATAATCATAACCTAATCTCATCTTTATCTAACCAATGTTGGATCCCCAAGCGTGGCGGCACTCTCAACTAATTATATATTTAAGAGGATTGCTATGTAACTAGTCAACCATCACATTATTAATATTTTCCAAGAAGAAACATATTAATTAAATTAACTTTCTCCTAATAAAAATTTTAGTAATTTACACACTATCTATACTATTTTACTTCCTTATATTTTAATAAAATGGAATACCACTTGCAGCAAGCTCTTTTACTTCTATGTGTGTTTTGTGAGTTATGATCTGAGTTTTGAGAGATGAGGACTAAATGGAGAAAGATCTCTTCATATTGGGTTTAAAATATCGACCATATGTTACGTTTCTTGAGTAGCAAGTGTGAGAGACTTAAAAGAATTAGTCTCACATTCAAGAAATGAATCAAATATTTTATAAATCAAAAGATGTTATATGTTAATTTGGTGTTTTAATATTTTGAGCCGGATATAAAATTATTTCATCTTATATTTTTTTTATTGGGTTATTTTAGATATACGTTAAAATTAGTTATAAATGTATTATTTTAATATGCATTATATATTGATAACTAATTTTGATGGTTGATTTTAATGTGAAAATATAATTATTATTTTTTACTTAGTTCTTTTCTAGAGTCTTTTCAATAGTAGTTGAGAATTTCTAGTGATAGTTCAACAATATACGCATAAAAAAATTAATTACGATATATATAGATATATATATACATATATATATATATATGCTAAAATATACAATAGCACATGACATTTATTAAAATATATAACAAAAAAAATTGAAAAGATTATTATATATTTTTACAAATTTATTTTTATTACAATAATTTATTTTAATTAATATATTTTATATATAATATCGTTATTGTAATAATTTTATGAATAGAAACGTAAAATAAATTAAACTTGGATAAAATTTCTCCAATTAAAAAATTGAAAACAAAGAATAATTTAAAAGATTTTAGAGGGTTAACAAAACTTCCAAAACTCTTTATTTTAAAATAATAAAATTTGAAGAACTTTTTCTTATTTACAAAATTCTCTCTTTGTGAGATAATTAACATTTGGG
>JASCZI010121818.1:4335-17379 GCA_036250425.1 Stylosanthes scabra | reverse complement strand
TCTCTTCCAATAGACCAAAATCATAGTCTGGACTCAAGAAACTATAATCATGACCTACTTCCATGTCTGCAAACTGCAGATTATTCAAATTTTCAGGCAAGTAACCACCCAGTTTCTGTAACTGTTGCGACATATCAGAACACCTCCTACTCTGCCCAGAGCTAAATCCGGACCCTGCATTTCTTTTCTCTTGGAATTTAGGGTCTCTACTAGTGTTATTAATCTTAAACATCTCATTTTCTGACACATAACCAATTGATCCAAAAGTACCACCAGTAACTAGATGATTACTTCCCTGCATAGAATGATTAGAACCCCCTCTTATGGTGGCTGCTTCATTCTTGCAATCACTATCATCGTATACATTATATGTGAGTTGCCCATTTTGTGACTGAACATTGCTCATCTTGGAGCACTTGCTTCTGCAAAGCTGCAGAATTTCGGCAATTACTTCCTCCATATCTTCTGTTGCAATACCTGCCCCAGATTGGAGGTTGTTAAACCCCTCATACACTGAACTTGTATTGTTGTTTGGAATCATATTATGCAAGTATCCAAAGCAATGGTTGATGCATCCCAACTCATCACAGGATTTGGAATTTTCCACTTCACTCTTCACCATAATCCCCTGTGCAGTAGCTTCACAAGAGCTGTAATCAGCTCCTGTATTCATAGCCATGCACACAGGATCCTCTTGCATGTGATTATTACACCCTCCAACTATGCTAGAGTTCTTCAAAACCTCCTCTAACTCCCTCTCTAGTCCTTCACTTTCTCCAGGAACTTCAACCTTAACATACTTGAAAGATCCTTGAAGAATTCTTCCCTCACATTCCTTATCTGTTTCCATTAATTTATTTTCCTCTGAAAACTTGGGTTTTTCTTCATGACTCATGTCACGATTCCCCTCCAACCCACCAGCTTTTGCAAGATCACCACCATCCAGAGTATCTACAGAGGTTCTACTTGGTGATTTCTGATCAGATCCTGCACTAGACGACGATCCATTGGAGCCTACCGACTCTATGCTATGATGGTGAGGGAAGTTCAAACGTGCGCAAGGGCCATACATGGCCCTTGCTGCTTCATCATAAGCAAGAGCAGCTTCAAGTGCAGTGGAGAAGGTTCCAAGCCAAAGCCTGTTCGGTTTATCACCAACAAGCTTGCCATTGATAGGTTCACGGATCTCGGCAACCCATTTGCCCCAAATCCTCTGCCTCACACCCCTGAACTTGCAATCAGAATTCTGAGGTCCACCTTTGCCTCTCATGCACCCTTTTCTTGATCCCTTTGCAGGAACCTTATGTACCCCTTCAACCCCATTTCTTCCACTGATTAGTTGTTGCTGCTGCCTGTTGTACTCCTTCCACTTCTCAAGAGTGTTCTCTACCGAATCGCCTCCTCCACTGCGTCTCTTGCGCGATTTCCTGTTTCTGCAGGAAACAAACCAAAATAATTTTGTCAACTTCATTCAGCTCCTTAAGAAGTGGTTAGTTTCATAAAGTACATAAATTAATATATAGAACTGCAAGGAATCATTGAAAGGAAATTCTCCAACCACAATGGAACAGCAATTGAAAACTACTGAGAAGAAATAAGAAATGATGAAACAAAAGAAACACAAAAATATTGATTCAACAAGGACAAGGAACTAGTTAAGTGTAATGAAAACATTGAAATCACAAGAAACTACTGACCCAGGAACAGTTTCAGTCTTCATGCGCTTTGGAATTGCTATTGAAGCATATAGTTCAAGGTTCCTTTGTTCCTGTTGTTGAAGGGTGTGTGACACTCTGATGTAACAGTGTGAGTGAGGGTTTTTGAGGGGTTTTTGAGTATTTGTACTGGATGTGGCCTATTTGTTTGGGATGATAGGTACCTACGTCAATGGTGTAATCAGAAACGTCATGCGTGACTTGGAGATTAAGAAACACCAAAACATTCACAAAATCTATATACAATATATTTTTTTAAAATTGAAATATATTTTATCTTTATCCTTATATTTAATATGTCTTAGCCTTGGAAGCAAACACAGGCTAAGTTCATATGACGCGTTTGAATTGAATTTAATCCTTCAAAAGAGGGAAAGGGCAAAGGGGCAAAGGGTGGTAAGAGATTCGGATAGGGTCATTTACGTGGCTCGTTTTGAGAATCTATGCCATGGGGTTTGGTTATGTCGGGTGGTGACACGTGTCAAGAGCAGGTTTCATCGTGTGGCAACTGGCAGGTGCTTGCAGAACAACACATGGTCACGGATAGGTTAAGGAATAATAAGGAGTAAGGACCTTTCTTCACTGTGAAGTACTTTCTCACTAAGTACTAACTGCTCTTCTTCTATTTCATTGCATTGCAGCTACTCTCCTAGCTTTCATTTATTTAAACCGAATTTATTTTCTCTGCTTAATCAGTTGGTGTTATGGTCTTCATACAGCGTGTGAATACAATGCATTTGATCTGCTTTTATTAGGGTAAATGATTCTCTAAAATTTATAACGGCAACCCTACGCTTAAATGTTTTCATGCATCCATTTCGATTAAAATAACTTGTGTGTGTTTTGTTTTTTTTTTTAATTCAAATTTTTTGTGCTCATTTCAGTATTTTTGTGTTTGATGCATAGATCTAATAGATATAAAAAGATATGGATAGATACTATAGTATTTTTTTGTCGTGTCCAGACGGACTAAATAAATACTATAATTGCATATACATCTAAATTTATTTATTTGTTCAATTTGTAAAGTTGTAGAGTAATACTTTTATTATTTTTGAATTTATAATTTTTATTACTTATAAATTTTAATATTTTAATTTAAGAATGATTAGAGTATTATTTTTTTTTAAAGTGATTAACAATTCTAAAATGGTTAACTTTAAAAAGACATCATCCTTTATTATTAGATAAAATAATTTTATATATACATTTATTTTATCTAATTAAATTATTTATTTTATAAAAAAATAGAAGTTTATTTCAGTGTTACTTTTTATACTATTTAATATTAAAATAATATTTTATTTAATCTATTAATAAATGACTTGATTAAATTTAATTGGTCAAAATAGATGTATATTAAATATATGGTAAGCTAAGGATATATGATATAAGTTTATCTGGCAGTTAGTGCAATTAATTAACATATTGTATATCTCTTTTATATGTCAAAATATAATAAATAGTTTTCTTTAGCAAAATAAACAGTTTGAGTTGGTCTAATGGTCAACTCATTAGTCCATTTAAGCAAGTGTTGTAACAACTTGTTGATCAGTGGCATAACTTTAAATAGAGCTCAGGTGATACCATGGGCAACGACGAAAAAAAAGAAAAGTAAAAGATTAAAACGTCTAAAAAAATAAAAGATTAAAACAACAAACCTTTCAAAAAAATTTATTAAAACAACAATAATATTAATACTAAAAATGTTAATAATAAATTCATAATCTTCTATTTTACTATTTATGTAATGTTTTTATATGCTGTATTTATTTCCTATCAGAAATTGAAACGAAAATTTCACTTCCGTTCTAAAATTTTAGTATTTGAATACTTTTAGAAAATAAAAATATAAATGATTGAACTTTTAGTAATTCTTTTTTTTTTTTCAAATATTTCTCTCAACTTTTGAAATTTTAATATTAATTTTTACTATTTTCAACTAATTTAATTTAATCTTAGCCTCTAAATCTATATTTTAATACATTTTAAACTAAATATAATATATAAATTTAATTTAATTTCTCTGAGTGTCTATTTTCTCATTTTTATCTCTTCTCCAAACGGAAATTAGAGGAGTATGTGATGGAACTCTAGGAGGAGATCACCAAAGAAATGTAAGGAAGATGACGAGGACTAATAAGAAATAGTAGAAGTGGTATTCGTACATAATAGTAGACATCCAAGATGTGAGGAATAATACATTGCATCTCTTGTGTGATTGTAATGTAATGATATAAAGAGGCACCATTTAAGAATTAAGATTTTGTCTTTTTCTCTCTTCGTACACTTCCATGGATTTCTACCTCTTTTGTGGGGAGGCCGGGATGGGGCTTTAATTTGCATGCCTCCTTTTCTATTTAAACTTTTTTCCCCTTCTAATTAATAATTTATAATTTATTTATGTGTTGATAGTTTATAACAGTGAAAGATTATTTGTTATGCTGAAATTATTTTAATAACAAAGATTAAATTCTAAATCTTTTATTTATTGAAATTCTAATATCATATTATAAAATTGTTTATTATAAAAATATAAGCTTATAAATTAAAAAAAAAAACATAGTTATATCTAACATTATTATATGATTGGACTCAATATTTAACAATGACTCAATAAAATTTACATCTTGACAAATTTAAAATCAAACTATTTTAGATGTATAAAAAATCAATTATTAAATTAATCACTCATATAAAATATATATTAAAAATATTTAAACAAGCTATTACGATGGCCATGTCTAGGAATATTTTTGTGCTGATGCACTATTAGATACGAGATGATTGGTTTGTGTTAGGGATTTCTTTGATTTTTTATAATACGAGTGGAGTATTAGATAGAAATTTAAGGGCTCTGACAATGCACTGGGGATATATTTACCTCTTCTTGTGGTTGGAGATTTTGAAGCCTAATTATCAAAAAAGAAAATAACTTAACAATACATATGTTAAAATATTTTTTATATAAATATAATATTTTTGTTAAATAATCCTTTTAAATAAAAAATCTATTTAACAATTATGACTGTATAAATTTTAGTATTTTACCATTCATTCACCATTTGAAGGATACTACTGATATGGTAAGGCTACATGTACCACTATATGTCTCTATATATTTCATTCACAATACGAAAAATATAAATATTAGCACAAAAATTTATAAAACACATGAATATATACAACATACGATTACGTATAGCATAGAAATAATGTATCTTAACACAAAAATTAAAATTAAAAAAAATATACGGAGATATATAATAATACACATAAATTAAATGATAATACAATAAATTAAGTTTTCTGATAAATCACCACTAGTATTTGAGCATTATATACAAATTATAATACATTAATACCTGTGAGGATTTATATAAAAATAAAAAAAAGACAAATCTATAAGTTAAATTAGAATTACTTAGTAGTTTTTTCTACTTACATAAAAAAACTCTTGATGAATTTTATAATATATTTTTTTAATAATTTATGTTAGATATATATTAAAAGTTATTCACCATTATAAAATATAAGTTGAATATAAAATATATGATTTTATACACAAATAATTAATTTATTTTTTGATTCGTGTCTAACGTCCGTGTAGTGTCCGTATGGCGTATTGTACCCGTACTCCCGTAGGAGAATACCAAAGTATATATCCTCTTACTTAATTATGTAGGCATGTGGTGTATGTGACACCACAAATGTATGTGTGGATAAGAATTATTTTTCAGGGAAAAGAAAAAAAACATATATCTTATTTAAGATTTTGCAATCCTTCACTCGATGCAGAAACGCTTCCCACTCCCACACGTGAGCTCTATTCGGATTCAACATAACAAGTTTTGTTGTACAAATGTTGGATATAGAGGACAGAATATGGATGGGGCTATTGCTATCACCATCATCATCTTATGAATTTATAAATTTAATTTTCCAAATTCCTTAATTGAATTCAATTAGTTTAACAAAATATATTATTGTTTGTCTATTTTACTAAATACATAATATATGAATCATTAGTAAAAAGATACAAAAAATAATATTTATGCAATCTGGACGTTTAAACTTTCTAGCCATAATTTAAGAGTTTAGTGTAAAAATTTTACATGGTCATTTAATAAAATATATGTATTTATATAATGTTAAAAACATAATTGAAAATTAATTACTTTTATTGATATAATATGGTGCTTAAAAATTAAATTCATAATTTAAAATTGAAACTAGACACGTTCAACAAGTCCATGAAAATGACCTTCAAATTTTGAAGCCCATGTTAATTATTACTAATAATAATTAATTAATAGCCACCTCGTCATTAATAAAGTTGGTTAATGGTGGTTGGTTAATATCTAGTTTGCTCCTATGGGTCCTCTACACCACACTACCCCTATTCCTTTTCTTTACCATTCAACGTACAAAACACTTATTTGACGAGTTCTTAATTAATCTATTCGTGTACTACTTTCTCTTTTCTCTAACAATCTTGCTGCAAGAAGCTTAATTAACCATCAGGTGAACTCATATTCTTTCTTGAGAAAGTTTATAGCCATCACATTACTGTTCTAATCAACTTGGTATGTAGATGTTGAGGAAATCTTTTATCTTTTTTATTAAATAATTTAATTTCTTTTATTTATTTATTGTTTCTTTGTTACCCTCATGCTTGATTGTTTGATCAATGGCCTAATAATAAATCATAACCAATATTTAGGTGTTTAATTATATGCTATTACATTTGTCTAATTAAAAGTTTCAAAAGTTTATGCTCTTGAGAATAACTACAATAATATTAATAATTGATCAAACCTGATTCTATCTAACAGCTTACTTATCAGCAATGAAATTTTTCTTTCTCCTAACTGAATTAAAAATGGGAAAAAAAGGGAAAATTAAATTCTTTCATATTATAATACTATATTATTGCTGATCATACATTATATTATTCAATTGTCTAACTAATTAATTATGTTATATATCAGAATTGTTTAAGCATCGATCAAAAGATAATTAAGAGAAATGGGTTCTTCGTTCCGAGCATTTTTAAACAGTCCAGTTGGTCCCAAAACAGCACACTTCTGGGGACCTGTTGCCAATTGGGGCTTTGTGGCCGCTGTATGTAACACTTTCATTTTCTTTATTATTATTCCAATATCGAAAGGTTTCATCTAAAATTATATATCATGACTAAATCTTTTTCATGTATGTTTATTGGTTTATATATATAATTAAAGGGACTGGCGGACATGAGAAAACCTCCAGAAATGATCTCTGGCAACATGACAGCAGGTTCAAAATTATAATCTGATTATCATTCTTGTTATATATGTACATATTGATGCTAAATTCATTTTTTGTGCTTATTAGTTATAATGTTTGGTTGTTGTGCAGTGATGTGTGTGTACTCAGCATTGTTCATGAGATTTGCATGGATGGTAAAACCAAGAAACTATTTGCTTCTTGCTTGCCATGCATCCAATGAGGCTGTACAACTATGCCAACTCTCCCGCTGGGCAAAAGGGAATGGGTATTTTCACCTAATTACTTATATTACCATCCAATTTAAAATATATACTACTATATATTTACATTACTTTAATTTTAATTTTAATTTTAATTTTAATGCATTCAAATAAAATATTTCATATCAAATTTATTTTTTTAAATGACCGTTTACCGATCAATAATATGAAATATGATTATTTTTGCTAATATAATGTAAATATGCACATATAAAATTTGCTTACTTTTAGCTAGAGAGGAGACATGATATTAAGGGTTTTTTGGTTAGGATTTAGAATTTAAACTTTCATTATGCTAAAACCCATTTCATTTACTTAAAAAATTTACCATCACTTCTCTTTTTGGCTCAATAAAACAAATCAAAATGTTAGTAGTATATATCTATGAAAAAATTTACAGAGAAGCGATGTACTTTACATACATAATTTTTTGGATGTATTTAGTTAGACACTCCAAAATATTTTACAAAACTATTATTTGATTCTATCTTCTCTTTCAATATAAATCATAAATAGTGAAAATTCTTTAATAATCAGGTATAAATACATGTTATTATGTTTACAATAATTGTCCTAGTATTGAAATCACTTCATTCCGACTATTTGTTATTTTAAGCTTTTCATTATTATTAACCATCTTAATTTCATATTTATTTTGTATCATATCTGAAGGTTTGAAGTGACTCAGAGAAGGGGTTGAATCTGAGTACACTTTTTTGGCCAATAAAGTAAGTGTAGCTTGCTGTGCAATTTTGTCTCCTTGAGTTACAGGGAGACCAAAACTCACTTTTATCTCCAAACGCACAGCAGAGTAATGAAAGCTTAAATAAAGAGACACCAGCAAGTATCCTGGTTCGGCTACCACCACTGCAGCCTACATCCAATCTCCACCACAACCATGGTGAAATTCCACTATAATTTCAATGAATTACAAACACCAATTCAAAGGAAATTACACTTGCCTTAACCAAGAACTTTCAACTTAAGCTAACCTACCTTAGAAATCAACATGAGTGCTATCCCAACTCACAAGGGGAACCTCCCAGGCTCATGACACAAAATAGAAACTATTCTAAACTTAGAATCAATTTTCAATGGTTTTTCTCAAATCTACTGCTCTTGCCTTTTCTCTCAATGGTTTTTTTTTCTAATGTTTCACATTTGCCTTTTCACTCATGAGAACAAGAATGATAAACTAGAAAAACAAGATATTCAATGAAGCTCTTTGAAGGAGAGATTATTGCTGGAAATGCAATGTTAAAGACTCATTTGATGTGCTCTCTCTCCTTGATCTTCTTTTGGCTGAAATTCCCTTTATATAGGTTCTTTGCTTCCAAGATAAGATGCTTTTTCAGAGCAGAATCAAGACAAATCCTGCTGGTTGTTGAGCAATCCGAATGAACAGGGTAGTGGCCAAGGTTGGGGCTGCCAAACTGCAATTGCAAACTTGCAAAGTTGCAGAGCAGCAAGGTAGTGGAATTGTCTTTTTTTTTTGCAGTCCTTGCTTGCCTTTTGTACTTGATAAATCTTGGCCCTTCATCTCAATCTTTGGCTCCAAGTTTTCATCTTCTTCCCTTGGATTAAGATGATGTTGATGTTGTGCTGCCTTTTGTTCTTCTTGTGATGAGAAACTAGGGTTTCTTTCTTGCTCCAAGGCTATACCCGAATGTGTTTGCTGTTGGATCATAATCTATATTTTGTTTCATAAGGCAACAGCCTCACTCAATTTTATTCAACCATTTGGGCTACAATAATTTATGTTTGGACCTGTACAAGTAACACACACATCAAACAACTTTTGGGCTTTCAAACCCAACCAATTAATATTTTGTCATCACATAATAATTTAATTGTTTCCTAAACTCAACAATATCATATATATATATATATATATATATTGAGCAATGCTAGATAACCAATAAAAATTCAACCAACATCAGCCAACAACTTGAATTAGATGTTTTATTTCTTTAAGTTTCGGATGGGTTTTGGATGTTCTGTTTCTAAAGTTGGTTTATAGTTACTTTAGGTTTCGAATGTTCTATTACTTTTATTATGGACGTTCTATTAATAGTAGTTATAAATGTTCTATTTTTTGTTGATTAATTTATTGATTTGAAAATTATTGGTTACCTATATTTTTCATATTTATTATATTGGCATCTCATTTTACTAATAATTCCACTTTTTAATGCTTGAAATTACATTGCTTGATGGTTATTTTGATTTGATTACTAGGTACCTCTCTGAGAAAAAAGGTGAAGCTTCATCCAAGTAACTTCATCCTCAATTTGCTGCTATTATAGGGAGGAGAGAAATACTTAGCTTTAGCTTTAATGAATATTCAAAGCCAATATTTGTAAAATATTGTTTTTCTATTTTCTTACTGTTGACCATTCTTGTATAGATTTTTTTTTTTTTTTTGGGTTGTCAGCCATGATCTATGCAATAGTATTTTTAGCAAAGTCAGTTCATAGAAAAATAGTTATTTCTAAAGCATCGTTACTATATAAACACTAAAATCAGTTACAATAAACTATTTTATATAGGAATGTAGTGTAGTTCCATAATGTCTAAAAGGTAAAAATATATATATATATATTTATAATTAAATTTATTTAATACACAGTATAACTAAATTAAATTGTATGGACTAGATAGTTTCTAGATTTGTTGGTTTGTATGTGTGGAAAAAGAAGAAATATAAAAAATGGAAGTCACATTATCATTTCTCTACAAAATATTGTATACCACTTATTTTGTACTAATAAAAAATGTGTGACTAACCCCTTTGAACATCAACCATATGTGTTAAAAAATGTGTTCAAAGTTCAAACTTTAAACATCAATTCACATTTATTTTACCGCCAGCTACTAGGATGATGTGGTATGCGGTAACAACAATCAAGGTAGAATAGAGATAGAGAAAGAATAAGTTTGATCTAATTTTGTATATGGAATACATTGTAAACAACTCATATTAAAAATTTGATTAAATTATAAAAATTAACAGAATAATTAAACATTTTTTATTAATTTTCTCATAAGAATATACACACAACAAATTAAAAATTAACTACTAAATTATTAATTTACTTAAAAAAATTAATATATTTCTTTGATTAAACAAGTGTTGAGACTACAAATTCTATTATATATATATATAATTATTCTCCACACAAGTTCAACTTATGATTAAAAAAATTTGGATTTTTTCTTTTTCTGTGTCTAAAAATTAGAAAAAAATTGGATTTTAGTAAACCAATCTTTTTTTAAATTAAATTATTTAAAATAATAAAACACAAATGATTTTTTTAACAAAATATATATTTTATATATAAATATATTATTTTATTAAGTATTAACCTTTAAATCTTGGATGTTTTTAGAACCTTGGCTTTCCAGTATCATAACCACAAAAAGAAATGAGAACAATAAATTTTCGATAATACAAATTAAATTAAATTAATTTACAACCCATAAAATAAAGGTTTAAAAATTAAAACATATATATATTAACATTCTGAAAATTATTAATTATTTATTCTTCTTTAAAGTTTTTCAAATGAATCCGAAATGATAACCGTCAACCGCGAGCGTTAACTGCGTTGGGTGCCGCGGCGGCAGACACTGCAGCATTCATGGCGGCGCCACGGAGGAACGAAAACAAACCAACTGAATGCGATTGGGAGTCTTCTTTCTGGTCAAGAAACAGATCCTCGGGAACCCTAAGTGCTCCATGTGCGACGACGGCTGCAACACCAACGAGCATGGCGGAGAAGACGACGGATCCAACGGAAGTGAGGAACACAATGAGGACGGTTGAAACGGTTAGGAGTGAGAGCGTCTCGAAGTCGGAGAAGGTGCGTCCAAGAAGGACCAATGGTGTGTCGGAGGGGCGGAGGAGATAGAGAGAGAGCCATGCGGAGAGGAGGAGGAGGAGGATTACGAGGGAGGAAGGGTTCGTGAGGAGACACACGGCGATGGTGAGTAAAACGACAGCGTAGTAGTTGATGCGGAAGTATGGGAGGTTCTTGCGGAGGCGGAGGGTGGCGTCGGAGAAGGACTGCGGCGTGGAGAAGGAGGATCGGTCGAGGAGCTCGGACCAGGGGCGACGGCGGGTGAGGGCTTGGCGGAGGGAGTCGGAGGAGTTTGCGAGGATTCCGCGGAGGGCGAGAGGGGCGGCGGTGGTGGTGGAGGGAGGGTTTGAGGAAATGGGGAGGAGGGTTTTGGAGGGAGTTGATGATGCCATTTGTGGTTATTATGAGAAAGTTGCAAGAGACTGAAAAAAATACATGAGTTTTATGAAGTTTTTTTTTTTATTTTTTATTTTTTATTTTAAATTTGTACTTTTAAGTTTTAAGGAGTTTCACTTTCAATTTATGTAATCAAAATCGACATTGAGAGGGGGAATTGAAGGAGGTTTGAATATTTGATTGAGACACAGAAATAGATATTACCAAAAGATAATAAAACCCTTTTTTTTTTTCTTTTCAATGTAAATTGTTATTGAATTTCATGAAATTTTTCTTTTAACCAAATACGATGAGAGAGATTTAAACTCCATATCTAAGAAAAAGTTGTCTTTTATCTTATCTATTTAAGATATATATGAGAATATGTATCTTAGTAACTGCTTTTATAATTTTTTTTCTATTAAAAATATATTAGGAGAGATGATTAGACTTATATCTTTACTAACATAAAGAGATAAATGTCATTTGAGTTATAATAACTTGCAAACGTAATCTACCATAGATAATTGATCTCAGATCTTTAAGTGGGAACCAGCTTTGTAATTAACTTTTTATTACTAGAAAATGTATAGTAATGCTATGAATGGAAACAATAAATTAGGGTTCTCTTATTTAGTTTTTCACTCACAAATTCACATTCCAGTTTTCTTGCAATTCAATTGCAATTATTATTTCTTCTTTCTACATTCTTGAACTATCAGACCATCTCAGTTATATGTTTGGTAATCAATAGATTTTCAACCAATAACCACCAATAGTTTTTTTATTTGTATTTAATTAATAGTATAATACTTTCCTTTCCACTGCTCTATCACGCGCCTTGTCTTGATTCAAATGTCCATTATTATCACAATTATTGCACAATCAATGAAAAACGGAAGATTCCCTTTGTCATTCATATTATCATGCAATATTATCATTATTGGCTTTGATTAATATTGATTAATTTGATTTTTCATTCATATCACATTTTAATTTTTAAAATTATATTATTATTATTGTACTGCCTTTTTTTGCATTACTAATTCTTTTCGATGTAATTTCTATTTATTTTTTTGATAGAATTTATAATTCATTACACGTCTTCTATTCATCTATTATAAGTTTTTTTCACCATCTTTATTTTATTTACTCTTTTTTATTATGATTTTTTATTAATAAAATAATGTTATTAGTGATTGTCATCAGCTGTCATTACATGTCTCCTTACAAGTTTTCTATTCACCTATTGTAAATTAATGTTATTAATTGCTGGAAAAAATTTGATATCCATCATTTTTTATTCATGGATAACTATAACTTTCTTATTTTAGCTTTTGTTTTTATTTATAAATTATTATTGAATTAAATACATAATATTAGATGTTATAAATATATAATTACATATATTATTTACATAAAATTATAGATATTAATCTAAATATACTGTTTAACATATATTATTTCTTATAAATAACATCCGTAATTATATATTTATAACATCTATTAATATGCATTTAATTCAATGACAATTAATAAATAAAAAAAAGACAAATAAAAAAA
>JASCZI010121816.1:1165-22481 GCA_036250425.1 Stylosanthes scabra | reverse complement strand
AAGAGTCCACCTCTTTCAGAGCCTCCACCAAGGTCTGTTGATGTCGTTGCATTACTCTCTATTCTGGCAGGAGGTCTAAATGGTGCTTGTCCCTTACTTGCAGCCTATGCATTGGCAGGTTGTTGATATCCCTGCACAAATTTTTTAAGTTTGAATCAATATATGGTAACAATCTATAACATATTTAGAATGCACCCATAAAACGTTAGGACACAACAGACCTTGATCTTTCTTAAAAAGGACAATTTAATCCCTGACAAATTTTAAAAAAGACAACTAACACCTTTACCTTGTTGTCGAGAGACATATTTACTTATGGTTGAGTTTGGGGTGCAAATTGGCTAACAGAACCCGTTTGAACACATCAGCACCGTTTTAGCCACCTCAGACCCGTTTAAGTCCACGTCAGACGGATTCATAACGGGCACGTGATTGACAACGACGGAGGGGTAGGATTGTCTTGTTTTTTCAAAGGTCAGGGACATACAAGTATTTCATCAAGGTGGGGGTTATTTTTGTCCAGCTTTAAAAAGGTTAGGGGTATATTTGTATTTATCCCAAAAAAAAAAGATTATAATCAAACACATTTCAAATCACATTATAAAATTTAAAGGTAATATTTGAATAATTGGTTTTGACCAACCAAGTGCAACAAATTGATTTATTTCTATGCTAAATAGAATATTATTTATGTGTCAAATAGTATAAAAAATTACACCTAAATAAAGTTTTAATTGACATCGAAATTATCTTCTATTTAGCATAGAAATAAATCACTTGGTTGCACTTGGTTAGCCAAAACCACTTGTTCACATAGAATTATTGAAAATATAATTATCACATTACAAATTTTAATTATAATCAAACAGACTCAAAATAATAATCGAAAAACAAATCAAAAAATAAAATTCATGCAATAATTAAATTAAAATGAAAAAGGATTCACATTACACTTCAAAATTAAGTTATAATCAAACAGCCTCAAAGTAATAATCAAACTCTGGAATCCAAATCAAAGTTAAATATTATGATTAGATTATAATCAAACTCACTTAAATTACACTTCAAATTCCTATTATAATTAAACACATTCAAAGTAATAATCAAATTATGAAATCCAAATCAAAATTTATATTATTATAATCAAACATTGCTAAAGATAATAATCATGCTAGAAATTATAATTAAAAATTAAATTATAATCAACCTCAAATATTCAACTCACATTTAAAAAATATTATATAATTTAGCATGTATGAAATTATATTTTAAAATTATATTACAAACATATTCTAAATCAATGTTCAAGTTTAAGATTATAATCAAACAAATTTAAATATAAGTTTAAGAATAAGATTATAATCAAACATCATTTAAATTAAAATTAATGAAAAATTATAATTAAATAAACTTCCTCTTCGAAGAAAAAAAAACTCAATCTTTGTGTTTCTTTGTTATCTTATTATTTACTGCCTCATATTTTTCATATTTCTAAGATCCTCATTATTATATCTTTTTTTTTTCAAATATTGTCACTTCATATTCTTGACACCAAAAAAGACAAAATATAATCATATTTTAAAAAACATATTGTGGTTATATTCATTTTATTAAAGATTCTAACTAATAGCTTTAATTATCATTAAAATTGAAGTATGTAATTCCAATAAAACAAAAAACAAAATAAAAGAAGCATAAAGTTGGGGTGAGAGAGAGAAAAAAAGTGTTTGAGAGCAATATGTTTGATTTAAGCTGTGAGCCACGGAAGTGATAGGTGCGTGTTTAATGAGAGTAGGATTGTTGCCTAAGATTTTGTATTTTAGTATTTATATATATATATATATATAAATACGGTGGCTGAAATTGCTGACTAATTTTGGTGTGCACCTAGCATAACTCATTAAAAATTCATAACATAGATAGAGATGCATTTGTAACATTTTAGTAGCATACACCATACCACAAGAAGATACCAATAAAATTGAAGTTTCAAACTTCATAAGTACAAGAAATCCTTGCAGTGTTATTGAAAAAATTAACTTATGATGTTTCAAACTTTAAAGTGCAGATCAGAAAACTACTTATGAAAAATTAGAAGAAAAAAAATACTAATTGAAAAAGTTGTGACCATCTACTAACATACGTCAATCATATGTTAATCAATTGATATACTAGTGATTGAAAATTGCAGCAAAGGCCTCTAGCCTCTTAATTGAATTGATTGAAACCTGGCAAAGAATGAAACTTTCACAAAATTTGGAACGAAGCCATTAACATTCAGGACCTTATTGAAAATGGGTTGCACTTTTTAATGGCTAGTTTTTATCAAAATCAGAATCCTAGTGATTCCCATGGTAGAAGTTAAACTGGTACATGAACATATTGCCATGATAGAAGTTAAACAAGCATGGCTTGACAATATGTTAATCAGTTGATATACTACAGAAAGTAACAATGAAATGGTGGCTCCCCTATCTTTTTATGAAAAACAAAAAAAGACAATTTATGCATGATATTTATGCAATGAATTTGTCATCTCTTCTTCTCAGGAAATTTATCAAACACCTGAAACCAATAACGAGCAATTTTCATGAACTAACAAATAAAATATTTAAATAAAAAAAAAAAGAAAAAAGGAGCATTGAGTATAAATTTCTAAGAAGGTCCTCTGCGGACAATCTCTCAGACGCAAGAACATGGCATTTGAGTTTCAATCCAAGAATTATAGAACTTAATGATGTTTTCATGGTTCAGAGACTTCAATAGGTTTACTTTGGAGTACAACTTCTCAACATCATCTGCAGATCTCAAGAGTTCATCATCCTGACTTGGTTCCAAGCAACTTCTATTCCATCAACTTCATCAAAGCCCCTATAACTGAGTGAAAGAGAGAAAAAAAAAACATTAATTAGCTTTCTTTCACTACTTCAAGAATCATGAAATATAATTGGAGGCTAAACTTGTTAAAGAGACATCTACCATAACAGATTAAGTTAATCCTGTGCAAAAATTAGAAGACAAGGAAGTGTGAACAAAATATAATTAAATATATAATAGAAGGGGAAATTAGAAAAGAAAATCAAGTATCAGGATCATACACAGTCTTGAAAGCACCCTTGCCCAACATTTCATTGTACTGTGGGGAAAAAGAAAAGCCAAACAAGAAATAAAACAGTCAATAATTTAAAAAAGAAAAAGAAAAAAGAAGATGATTCATGGAAGCAGAATCAACTCTTTATTCACAGAATGATATAAATTTTTAAGAACCATTCAGAGACAGATCAGACAAATCCAATTTATTGAATCCAATAATCCACATGATAATGGAAATGCTGCACAAGAATAACATAATTACTACATGGATACTAATTACTTTTGTCCGAATGGAAAATAATGGATTGGGAGCTATTGCATAGCATTGATGCAATGCAGTAGCAGAAGACATTCAAGTTGTATTCAAAGCAAATACACAATGACATGCAAAACACATTGAATCCTCAAAAGCACATAAACGAGGTCGTACCCTAAGATAGCGGCCACTAGGATCTTTCTCTACAAAATCTTCCTCAAAATCTTGAGTGTCCCTTGTTTTGAATCCACTGCTCTCAGGCAATGCCAACACAGAATCAGAATCCATTCTGGAAAAAATGCAAGGTTCCAAAAATAAAAAGAAAGCCAGGCAGGGATATACTTTGTTGTTTGTTTTCTGTTTGTGTATTTTGATTTCTTCTTCCTTTCTTTTTTTCAGCACTAGTAATCATTGTTCTCCAAGACAATGAATTTGTCATATCTTCTTCTCAGGAAATTTATCAAACACCTGAAACCAATAATGAGCAATTTTCATGAACTAACAAATAAAATATTTTTAAAAAAAAAAAAGAAAAAAGGAGCATTGAGTATAAATCTGAATGAACATTTAAAAAAAAAAAAAAGAAAAAAAGAAAAAGAAGAAGAAGGAGGTGTATACAGTAAGAAACTGAAACCTGGTGACGGTGAGCCAGGGCTTGCAATCGGTGACTGAGTTCCGAACCTTGCAACTCACGAGAATCCGAGAATGACAACGGCGGAGACTCACGGTGACGAGACGGGGGAACCTTTCACTGACAGAGCGACGGAAACGGTCATGCGGAGACTCTATAGATTATAGTATATATGTTTAGATACCTTTGAATTTGTCATGTGGTTGATATGTATGTTAAATAAATGAACTAGTAGATTGTTTTCTAAGTGTAGGTCAGATAATTTTATTTTTGGTGACTTAAAATTAGACCTAAATTATTGTGGAGAGTATTTATATTATGATAAATATGTTAAATATTTTTAATTCGTGAATGCCTTCCTAAATGAATAAATGTGGTTCACATTTTCTTCTAATTGTTATTATTTTTTTTTCCATTTTCATGTTTCTTTTTTGCTTTCTTTTTATATACAATAAAGCCAGCTAACAAATAAAGTGATTTTGTGTAATCAAATGGTTAGCCAATCATTCTCCTACAGGCACTATTTTTTTTTTAATATAACCTCAACCAAGTGTTTTAACCAAGCAAATCTATTTCTTTTCGTTTTTCGTCTTCTTAACTTGATTTTTTGTGATTCGTCGTCGTTTTCGTCTTCTTCTATTGTTAGATTTCGTTCTGTAATTTTCGCCGTCATTTTCTTCTTCATTTTCTATTGTTAGAAGAAGAAGATGCAGGAGGAGGAGGAACGATGATCCAAAAATGTCGTTGAACGTTTGTTGCCTCTGCTTTTTCAGTGCGCGTGTGTGACGCGTTTTGTGGTGAGAATGGTGATGTTAATGATAACTTACTTAATTAACCACTTGATTAAGTAATTCACTTGTTCAAATAGCAAGATTATTTTATATATTTATTGTTATTGATACAAAATAATTTTCATATCTTTCTGACATTTCTCTAAAACAATTAAGAACTTCATTCAAACAAATCAATTTTTTTTCATAAAAAAAAAAGAGTCAATTTTTAAATTGAATTGTATATAAATATAATATAGCTGAAATGAAACAAAATTAAAAACATATAAATTTTAGGATAAAAATATAGAAATTTAGTTGTTAAACACATGAATTATTTGAATCTTAAAATTTTTTAATTTAATGATATAAAGCAAAAACTCATAAAATTCATGTAAATAATACATAAATGTATCTTTAAAGAAAAGTATGCATTGTACTCATCTTATATTTGAAATGTATCTCTTCTTATATGCAAGTTTAGTCTTATAATCTGAGGGTTGGTTATAATTAAATTGTACTCATTTGGCTAAATTAATATTCAAAATTATCCTAAAAAGATAATTTATTTTCCAAATGAATCGACTCAAGATTTTATTAATTAATTATATTGGTTTTTAAAAATTGAAAGATATAACTGTAAGTTAAATTGATTTTACTGTAAATTAAAAACAAATATCACTGATAAAATTATTAGTTAAAAGATTATAATTTAACATATTAATTAATATAATAAGAATATAAGTTAATTATTTGTATGAGACAAACAATTATTTAAAAATCAATAGAGTCTTCTCTCTATTATGACCCTTTTTTTTTTCTAACTCTCCCCATTTTTTCTCTAACAGTTTTCTCTTATTTTAAAACTCTGGTTGGTCACTTGGTTAACTAGTAAATTCGTAGTTTGGAGTAGTTTAGTGGCTAGTTTAATTCTTAGAACTTTGAACATAATAAAATAAAATGTTAAAGAAAGAAACACAAAAAGAGCAAATGTAGAAATCTTGATAAGCACTAATCAACTCAATGATTAGAATACATGAAAGGTAATATTTTGACTATTTAATGAGCATATTAATAAGCACTAATATTATTACCTAACACTTAGCTAACTTGAACAAGCATATGTTAATTCTAAACAGGTGGACCATACAACAACAAAAGCATATCCTTACTGAATAATAAACATTCATAAAGGGTATCATTATTTAACAGCACGCAGCCGTTTGAAAATATAACCAAGATTGATACATATACACAATTGATACTCAATATAAAGAAACACTAATAAATATTAATGAGCGGGAGAATTTTTTCAATGAGTACCTGACTATAACAGCAGGAAGATGCTCTAAAATCCATATACTAGAAATATAATTATATTGAAGTTTTTTATTTATTCTCACCTCATCATCGCCTATGATAATAACAATAATAATTTTGTTATTACTTTTACTTGGAAAATTTCATGATATCATGGTTGTCACAACCAAGATAGTGAAATGGGAATTTCTGAGATGGAGCAGTGCCAATAGCAATTGCACCATGCTGATGATGTAGATTATTACTATTATTATCATTATTACATTTGCTGTGGTGATGATGATGATGATCCATGGTGCCGCCATGGTGTGAAGCAAGAAGCTTATCAAGGAAAGACCAATCACCGTTGAATCTCTCTCCTCCTTGTTGTTGCATGAGATTGAGTCCACACCCACTTGTTGTTGTGAGCCTTAGAAGGTTCTGAGAGCATTCAAGAATATCCATAGCATTCATGGAAGTAGAATGTCCCACCGCAGCTGCAGCCACAGAAGACTCTGGGCTGAACAACTGTGGAAGGTGCATGGAGCCATCAAAGTTGTTACCGTAATTGTTATTATTATCATAAAGACCTTGATGGTTTTGCATGTGGTGGTGATGTTTTGGGTCCAGAACTTGTTGGGTTGTTGTTAATCCTCTCATGTGCTGATGTGCTACTAAATGATGTTCTTCTTCTTCAATTTCTTGATGGAAGCCTCTCATTTGGTTTTTCTTCTTGAAAACCCTGCACACCACCCACCCATCCTCCTGCAATACATATTACATGCGTAGAGTTGTTTTCACTTGATTTCCGACTAAATAAAAAAAATTCTTAAATTAACTTATACTACATATCCTAAAATAATTGGTTAAATACTCCTTAACTAATTAATGACTTATCGTGCAATTAATAAGAGAGCACTTAAAGGAATTTTTGTATGTGTTAGTTTTTTTATTTGAAGCATGTCAAATTTCAATAGAAATATATTATGACTTATTCGAGACCAATAACATAGTCGTGGAACTAGTCCACAAAAAAAAAGCAAAGTCATAAAAAAATGGTCGTGAAACTACAGAATTTAAGTCTAATTAAGTAAAGAATAAATTTATGTGTATCATTGTACACATATACATATCATTTAACAACACGAAAAAATGTAAACATAATATTTATATTTTCTGTGTTACTAAATATGTGTATAAGTGTGTACGATGATACATCTAATATTACTCTTATATAAAATTATTAGTAGAGAAAAATGACAATTTAATGAAACATATTTAATTACCTAGGTAACAGTCGAGACTATTAATCTTACGTAAAGATAATTATATTTAAATGACAGATTGACAGTTATGTAAAATTATTAGTCGAGAAAAATGACAATTTAATGAAACATATTTAATTACCTAGGTAACAGTAGAGACTATTAATTTTACGTAAAGACAATTATATTTAAATGAATGAATACAAATTAATTATTGGCATGTATGAAAAGCATTGATTTTGTTTGTCACCTGAACCTCGGCATCGTCTTCATCAAGGCGATATTCATGCATGATCCAATCAGTCTTTTGGCCATGCGGAGCGCGTCCAGTGTAGAAAACTAATGTCTTCCTCATCCCAATCCTCTTGGAATTGCTAGTATGGTATATAGCCTTGTCCCTCCCAGTGGCTTTCCAAAACCCAGCAGTGGTTGCTCTATTTGTTCTTGTTCCTGTTGGGTACTTTTTATCTTTGTGACTGAAAAAATACCACTCGTTCTGAGACCCTGATCCTATCCTGCATTTATCTGCACAACTCCACACACATTTCAATATTATCATTATTTGAATGTCAACATCCTAACAATCCTTTAGAATGTTAAACTGCCATGTTTTATTTACCCACTTTATATGAAACCCTACCTAAATAAAGGATGAACATAAGTTAAATTATTATTTGGTACCAATATAAACACAGAGATATAAAAAAATTTAGAAAAAAAGGTGAAATATGTATTCTGTTAATATAAAATATATTTTATGTTAAATTTAATTGATTTTAAATTAAAAAATAATTATATAAATAATTTAAAGAGTAAATATAATATAATATATTTTTAAAAAATCATATTTTAAATTAATTACTCTCAATGGTATAAGAAACCTACTCAAAATGTATTTTTATTTAAAAAAATAAATATTTTGGTTAGGTATGGATGTACTCATACCTTATCTAATAACCAGAGAATAGGTAGTTGTGGGTGTAGATAGTTAGTAAAAAGTGTGTACTCATACTTTATAGGGGTGAACAATGACAAAAGAAATAAGGTCTTCTAATCTACTATATATAAGTAGTTGTATGATAATGAAGCTTAACATTTATATTAGGTAAATATATACCTTTGAGGTCCCAAGGTTCAAGTTTATTGAGATCAACTTCTCTGATGACATCAAGGTCAATGGCTTCATAAGACACTTTCTTCCTTAGGTAATAGTAGAGAAGCTCCTCATCAGTTGGGTGGAACCTAAACCCTGGTGGAACCGTTAGTTGTCCACTACCTGCCATCATTCTGATTCTATTCTTCAGCTTCTAGTTAATTATTACCTGAACATAAAATAAAAAATAACAATAATAATAATCATTATGAATAAGCTTGCATTAATTAATTAATCCTTGGATTATTTTATAGATAAAAAGTACATGTGTGAAAACTGTTTTTGTTATAATTAATTATTAATCAAGGAGTTAGAAAGTCTGAATGAATTGAACAAGCAATTCAAAAATGGTGACCCAAAAATTGATAATCTCGATAACATATATATGTGTGATTTTTCTTCCTGATCTTCATGTATTGTGTTGAGTAGCTACCTTATATCACTAAAAAGATAATGAGAACTTGAGATAATAAAAATTATATTAGTCCAAAATGCACCTTCAAAATAAAAATTTAAGTATAAATAAGCTAAATACAAATATAATATATAACAATGTAGCGTAATTATGTCACCAAATTCATATAATGGGATAATATGTTATTGTTATAATTAATTAAGTTTTGAAAACATATATCTTTTATATACATATTTTTTAGTATATATACAAGAGATGTATAAAACTATGTATATATCATATTACAAATTATGAAGTGTGTATGCTTTAAAACAGGGAAGGTTGAATGCATGCTTTTGTGTATTATTTTTATACTCTTTTTTATTTTTATTAAAAGTATAGATGATTATATTGAACTTGAGATGATATTTGACCTAGAAATCTAGAATCACTAAGAAACTATAAGAAAAAATGATAAGTTGTTAAGTCCATGCTAATTCCCCCTGTCTACTAATTTCTACATATAAATGTATAAACCTATAGAAAGAGAGGATGAATATATATATATATATATATATATATATATATATATATATATCATAACCTTATTTTGTTTTTGTAACAAACATCAACATTCATTCATATCAATTTGATCTTTGAACTACTATACAGGCATATATTGGAAGGGATAATTAAGCAGAAAAAATAAAGAAACAAAATTGAAATAAATAAAATTAAAGAAAAGTAATAACTAGTATTCATCATTTCATATCTCGAAAAGGTTTTGTATAATTAAGTGGAAGGAAACTAATAAATGAAGTTAAAGGAGAAGAAACAAAGAGTCATCAAACAAAATTAGAATTAAAACCCTCTTGCTGCTCCTCTCTAAAACATTTTTCAAACCTAATTAAAACCAGAGCTAGCTAGAGTTTATAAGAAACAAAAAGAAGTTATATATATTAATAAAGTAGAAATAAGAAACAAAAAGAAGTTATATATATTAATAAAGTAGAAAACAAGAAAGCCAAAAGACTCATGCATGTCAAAAAAGAACTTAAAGAAGAAGAATCAGCAGCAGCTAAGTAGTGATAGCAAAAACATAAGAGAGATAGATAGATAGATACATACAAACCTTTAGTGAGAAGCAATAACGGGGAAAGGATGAGGGTTTGAGGACAAAGGAAAGAAGACAAAGAAGGTAAGAGGAAAGAGGGGGGACAAAGAAGCAAGCAAAGAGGAGGAGGCTTAGTTTGCACTGTTTCTTAGCTTCAAGGGCACGGACCTGTGTATGTATGTATCTATGTATGTGCCTTTTAACTTTTAGGAGAGAGAAAGAGAGAGATCAGTGAGAGATTTTATTTGTAATGTGTGTGGATCAGTGCAATATGCTAGCTTCTCTAACAAGACCCTGACAACCAAGAATGGCACAGAAATATATAAAAATATTATTTAAATAAATATTTTATATATTGTTTAACGTTTATATCATATTCCTTCTCGACGTAATAATTTTATCAAAAGTATAATAATTTATGATTAATCTAGATGTATATCTTTTTTTGCCAATTCAATTCAACCAAATTGTTATTGCGAATAGATTTTATATATACAACGAACATATTTTATAATTGATAAGAATAGGTTTTAAAACATGTTCGTTTGTTTTTAAATTCTCTGTTCGTTCTAGTAGTAATATTTTGTTCATGTATGAATAGAAATTTATATATACAGCGAAGATGTTTTATAGTTGACAAGAACAGATTTTAAAACATGTTCGTTTGCTTTTAAATTTTCTATTCGTTCTAGTAGTAATATTTTGTTTGTACAGCGGGCAAAATTCACTTGGTTTTACTTGATTGGAGAAAAAAGATGTACAGAGTGAATAATTTATATCTATCCTTTAATTTATGGACTAAAACTTTTGACAAAAATTATAATTTCATTTGTAAATGCAAAAATTATTATTATGTATTTATATATGAATGCATATTTAATTTTATTATTTTTAATATATGTTATACATTAGTGATTTATTTTTATGTGCAAATAGTATAATCTGAAAAATAATATCATAATATAATATTTAAATTTTTATATCTAAAAAATCTAAAAAAAAATTGGCTAAAAAAAAAACTATGCCAAATTCAAGCAAAATTCTTGATTAAAAGAATACGTTAGAAATATATTTATTCATGTGTTTTATTCTATCAACTTAAATTTTTTTAGAGAAATAATTTAGTGATATTTGTATCGCATTTTTTGAAAGGCGATAGATTAGGTTATTTTGTGTGAATTTAAAATTAAAACTATTTCAAATAATTTAATTTAGAAAATCAAATACTAAATTATACTCAAATTAAACTTTTTTCTTGTTAATTCTTGCATAACCTAAAGTATACTTGTGTATAAAATTACTTTTGCTTTTGTTATCATGTTGCTGAAACCAAATATACAAGAAGAAGATGGATGAATTAAACAAAAGGAATTGCGTAAATTATTGAAGTATCCGAGCTGCAATATAGCTGTGTTATGCATGACTTATGATGATATCAGAAAAATGTGCACCACCAGTATAGAGCTTAATCTTGAACACTACCTTATGATATAAATTAAACTTTCAAGTAGTGGGTAATTATTGGGTATTTTTTTTTAATATATCTATGATATGAACCATGATAATAGATAGGTAGATACAGAATTATTATTTGTTAATAATATATGAAATAGGCTTTGGTAAGTGTCCGTTGAATAGGAGACCTTAGTCCCAACTTTCGCCTCATTAAAATGAACAAATTCGGCTTAACTGGCAATTACTATCATCCATATATATAATAAACAGTAATTTTGCCTTTTATTTTAATTTTATTCTTTCACTTAATTTGTTGTTTACCAATATGAAAATAGATCTGATCTGTCTTCTATTTGCATTACTCCCTCTCTCACGGACAGTTAGTCAAAGTCAAAGAAAGAATGACATAAGGCATTTTCAGCTCATTCTTCCAATATTCTCAATACATGCACCTTTGGTGACATTATAATATTATTATTAATAATTACGAAAAATTATACATAGATATTTGTATATCACAATAGTTTTTAATTATTTAATTAAAAGAATTGTATATGTATCATGGTTCACAAGTAATCCAAAATTAATTATTATAAATATATTGATGAGTTTGAATAATTGATGAGCGTGTGCGTGCTTCTTTTCTTTTTATCTTGTTATAATAATATAAGCCAGTCGAGAGCTACTACTAGGACTCATATCTGTAATTAATTAATTAATTAGTTTTGTGATTACATCAAATGTGAAGCTGCAGTCAACTAATCAAAAGGGATGAAGAAGAGAGATAGATAGATCTAGCGGCAGGCCTTGAATCATGTTCATAAAAGTGAAGAATTTGCATCAAATTCAGTGTTAATGTCAAACCTAGGGTTCTAATCCTCTAATCAAGTGTGTGTATGTGTGTGTACACACTACATAATATAGTTATTATTCACCACCACGCCTAACAGCATACGCAATATTTCTTTAAGTAATTAATTTACCAATTTATATATTTCGTGTTATTGGGATGCAGCGACAGCTGCCTAAGGACGACGATGTATCATGATTCCGGATCCTAGGTGATGATAAGAAAAATCAGTGAAGTAATTAAGCTAAACAAGCTAATTAAACCAAAATGACCATTCAATCCTCAACTTTTTTTTTCGGACATGCAATTCTCAACATTTAATTAGGTATATGTAGTAGAGGCTTAAAAATTTCCATATGATTTCATTTTTAGGGTAAAAACTTTAACAATAATTATACACAACCAAGTATTTTTAATAATCAAGCCTAACCAAGTTGATCTGCGCTTCTCTCTCTTTACGTTATTTTCATTTTTTCGAATTTAGAATCCTGAAATTTCGTTCCTTCCTTATTTCACTCACACACACTTCCTTCTGCATCTTCTTTCTGTTATTCTTCTTCCTCCTCCTATTCTCATCATTCTTTTTCTTCTTCTCCATCAACTCCTCATACTTTTTCCAATGACAATGACGGTAACGGTAGCGGAGGCGACGATAACAACAAGGAGGAGGAGGACAATGAAAACGACAGCAGCGACGATAATGATAATGGCAACGACAACAATAGGAAGAAGAAGACTAAAACTACGTAAATAGGAGGAAGAAGAGGAGTAGCAGCAGTAACAGAAAGATGGAGTACATTTGAGTGGTAATTTCCAATAATTCAAAATTCCGTTTTTACTTTCATTCAAAATATGTTTCTACTTTCATTCAAAATCCATTTCTATTTTCATGAAAATCCAATTCAGCTTTTATATATTACAATTCGTTTATACTTTTATTCAAAATTTCTTTCTACTTTCATTCAAAATTCGTTTCTATTTGAGCTAAACAAAACCACGCCTAGGTGTGGGCTTATCACCAAAATCACGCCTAGGCGTAAAAGAACATCCGTTTCTACTTTCATTCAAAATCCGTTTCTATTTCATGAAAATCCAATTCAGTTTTAAATTCAAAATTGTTTCTCTTTTCATTCAAAAATCGTTTCTGTTTCCATTCAAAATCTGTTTCTGTTTTCCTAAATATCCAATTCAGTTTTTTATACTAAATCCGTTTCTGATTTTGTTCTAAATCTGTTTCTGCTTGTCTTCAAAATTCGTTTCTATTTTTTAAAAATAACCAATTCAGTTTTTCATCAACAACAACACCAACAATAACAAGAACAACACCAACATCACCAAAGAAGAAGAAGAAGATGATGATGACGACGACGACGGCCGGAACAACAATGGTGGTAGCTGCAATAGTGAAGAAGAAGAAGAAGCTGCGGCGGTGGATACGCGTTTTAAATTTTGGGAGGTGAAGAAGAAGAAGAAGCTATGGCGGTAGATGCACGTTTTAAATTTTAGCAGAGGAGTATGCGTGTTTTGAAAGAGAAGCGTGTGTTTTTCATATTATTTGAGTGAGAGTGGGTTAAAAATATTTGGTTGAACTTAGTTGGGCAAATTAGATGTGTAGCATTACTGAAACTTTAAAATGCGATTTTTGGGGAAAAAATCAGAAATAAAAGAATGACAATTTTTTTTAAGAAATATTATTTTTTTTCTTCTCATAATGTGGGTAGCTTTTTAATATTATTTTCAAAGTGACATAGAGCATGTAATAATAACATAGTCATGTATTATGCGAAAAGCTTATTGCCTTATTGGTGCCAATAATAGTGAGTTTTATATATCATATTATAATGAAGTGAATAAATAATAAAAAGATAAAAATTTAATCTACTTTAATTATCATGTGGAAATATATAATTTATTTTTATTAATTTTATAAATAAAATTATATATCTTTTATTCATCTTCATTTTTTTCTTGTTAATACGTCTCACTGAAGAATTCACTATATTTGAAATATATATACCAAAATTTGTTCTATATTAAAAGTAACTTTTGTAATAATATAAATTTAATTTTAAATTTAATTATTAATATATCAGCATGCTTATTTTCTGAGTTTTTTGTTTGTTACATTGAGAGATATGGAACTTTTTCTCGGTGGTTACTTACTTGAGACCACATTTGTTTGTTAGTACGTGATACATGGATAACATCTAACATGTCCTCGACCATGCCCTTGTCTTTTAAGGTTTTTTTATATAGAAAGATGTTACATTCTACTATGTTTCTCATACATACATACATGATGACAGAATCTCCGAACTAACACATATTTTTAACCATACATACAAAAAGATTGTTAGTAGATATTCGAAATAATGCACAAAATTTGTGGTTAGAGCTAACAAAAATTGTCTCTATCTTATGCATATACATATCATATGATGTGTAAATTTAATTTGTGAGGATAAGTTAGACAAGTCATACCTTTGTAAGGTTATTAATATTTTATTTTATTGCTATCCTAAATTCTTATAGTTCATGATAATAATATCTAAAGGTGGGGTCACTTACTAATTATTAATCTTCTAGGTTTATATGCATGCTAATAAACATTATGTACAAAATATTATAAATTGATATTATGAACTTGCATTGTTTTCCAAGTATATTAATTATGTGGTTAATTTTAACGCATTGATATCATAAAATGATTTTTTTAATTATATTATAAAATATTTACTTAATTAGTTATTGAATAAACTATTTTAAATAATTATTTAATTATTATACATAGAATTTAGTTATTTTATCAACGTAATATACATAATTAGATGACTGGTAAAATATTTTTTTAAAGTTGTTCAAACTCTTAATTCAAAAAAATTAGAGTACATGAAAATATATAATAAAAATAACAGAAAATATATTCAAACATAAACTAAAAACTCAACAAATTATATGCTTACAAACTATTGAAATTAAATATACAAATTATAAAATAAAAAAGTTTAGGGAACTCATAATTTATTAACTAATAAGTGGCTAATAGACTTTTTTCTTCTTTTTTTTCCTTTTTTACCACCCATTATTTCCCTAATTACACTCATAGATTCTCTATGGACTTCCTAACGTTGGCTCCTAACATTATTCTTATAAAATATTATGTCCCCTCAAGTTCTTGTGTATTATTTTGCATTAATACTTTAAAGTATTTATTTTTTCCTTTTACTATTTCAAAGTTTATTTCGACTCAACTAATTTAGACTTAATATGCACCCTTCACTTACTTTGAATTTGAATCTGCTTGAACAAATCCGAACCATTTTAGACCAGTTTCATATTATTTTAAATAGTTAATGATGCCAAAATGTATATATATATTATGTGTGGTTCACAAAGATGGATAATTTTTTTTCAATTGATAATAATAATAATAACAATAATAATAATAATAATTAGAAAATGGGTATAAAAAATATTGAAATAAAATAATAGCCTTAAAGTCCGTGGTCCGTGGCTTATACACGTGCAGATTCAAAAGAAAATACACAAATCAAGGTCCTCGGTCACATAAATCCCAATAAATAAACAAAATATGTTGCAAAAACAAAAACTAGATCTGATTAATAATGCCTTTTATTTGTTTCAGTGTGACCCTTTACCCTTCCTTATACACATTACACAAAAGCAAATTCACCAAAGGGATTCCCACGGGATCTCCTCTCTTATTATTACTAGTTACTCGCTTACTTAGCTGGTCAAGCACGCTGATGAATGTAATGAATGAACCTTAATACAACGCCAAAATGCATGCCACATTACATGCCTTTATTTTTGCTGTATCTTTTAATTACCTTCTTTATAAACACACCCCACTAACTACTACTCTTTATTGCTACTAATAATAATCCTCATTCTAAATTACTTAACTAATTAATACTTTCTTTTTGGTTATTTATTTTATTATATATCATATATTATATACTATTATTATATGCTATAGCTGCTACTACTTCATACACATGCATTTTGCTTCATAGTGCTGGTGCCGTTACCTTTACGAACACGAACATATACTGCAGCAGTACATCATTAATTTTTTGTTATTGGATATATATTTATATCATATTATATGGTCTAAATGAAGCTCATCAGGAACGCTACGTTACTGAGTTACATGTTATTCTTGATTCCAAGGTGTATATATATAAAAGTATAACTCAATGAAATGAACACATGTGCTCTGTGGCTACATACCTAGCTAGATTGAATTATTTGAATATTTTGAAGCTTGTTGGAATAGCACTATATTAACTGACCCATAATGATCAGTATTTGGTTTATCACGGTGACATAATGAGAGAATGAGGAGTCCATTGCATGCACTGCACTCCCCAAGCTGTTTATGTTATTTGCATAGTCAAAATTGAAAATTTAATTTAAGATAAATTACTCAAATAAATGAAATTGGGCTAAAAATATCAAATTATCCTAATAAAAAATTGAATCAATTTGTCCTAAAATCTATCAAGCATTTCTATTAAAATATAATATTTTTATTAATTAGTTAAATACTAAAAAAGAATACCATGTATTTAATATTAATTAAAAAAAAATTATCATAACAAAAAATATTGATCTTATTAATTATTTAATAATTTTATCATAGAGTATAATATTTTATGTTATCCTTGCTCTTGAACCCTTTCAACGGATTCATAACTTAATCCAAAATAATTTCAATTTTTGCGGAAACACAATTGCGGAAAATAATTTAAGTTAAAAAAGTTTTAACTATGATTAAATTGTATTTTTTGAGTATTTAGTTAATTAATAGGAACACAATATATATTTTAATAGAAATATTAGACAAAATGCGTTAATTAATATGAATACTATGTTTTTAATTATAATTAATCTTCAATTATTATTTTTATCATAAAAAATACAATATTTTTATCAACTCCCATCAATTAATTAATAATATTAAACAAAAATGAGTTATTCAATATACATATGTTTTATTATTTGAGTGTTTAGCTAATTAATATGAATATATGATATTTTAATAGGAGTATTAGACAAAAATGAATTAATTAATAGGAGTACTATATTTTTATTATTAATATTCTTTTATTCATATTTTTATTATGAAAAATTACAATATCTCCATCAACTTCCATCAAGTTAATTGTATTTGATAAAATGATTTAATGAATGCATATGTGTTTTTTATATTTTTTTCCCTTTCTTTCTCTCTTCCCATATTTCTTTCTTTTTTGGCCTTTCTCTTTTTAACAAAAAAAAAAAAAAAATTCGTGGAAGAGACTCACAAATTTGTAAAAATTAAAAAATAACAACACATAATCCGTAATGTGTAAGATGTTTCACGGATCATATATCAATTTTGTAATCAGTTGTATTCTTTCACGGAAGGCATAAATAAGTTTAACGATAAATTGATCCAATTTTTTTATTAAAATAATTATTTTTAGCCTATTTTATTTATTTGGGTAACTTGTCATTTAATTTAAGGGTGAAAATAAAAGAATGAACAATGTTACGAAACTAACATTAGGGAGTTAATAATTAAGTTATCATCTAAAGTTTATATGAGTTATCATCCGTAACTCATATATTCAATATTAAGTTATCATCCAAAATTTATATGAAGTTATCATTATAATATGTTGACTCCCTATTAGTCATAATATGTTGGTTTTCTAATTTTTTTATTAAAAAAGGAACAATATATTATACTAGGTATGTCAAATGCATTGGCCCAACCTTATATAAAATATTTTAAACATAATTGAATTTTCTAACATTCTTCCTTTGTTTTTCTCTATTTCTTTCCAACGAAAACATAGTCTAAAAAGACAAAAAAAAAAAAAAAACGTAGCCTAAAAAAATGAAAATAAAAAAGAATGTAAGAAGATTTAAACACAAGACACAAAAAATAATTAAGAACGCTAAGTGAACCAATTTATTCGTTTATTTTGCGTGCGTTCCATTTAATTCACAGGTTAATTAGGCTAAACCCATCAAACATCTAAAGTGGGCCTATTTTTGGAATCAAAAGTCTATCGGTATAAGGTAGTTAAAATGAGTCATTCTAATAAATTTGACCAATTTTAAATTTTTGATATATATCCCTAATTTTTTTTTTATATATAACCCTAATGGCCTAATTAAACTTAGAGTTATATTAAATTTTGAAGAAAATGAATAAGCTAATTAATTAGGTGTTAATATGGTATATTAAAGTTTGTGATTCAAATAGCATTTTTCATTTTTTTTCCGACTATATTTCTTGTTTTGGGAGTTACTTAGACTTGATATATGATTGGGAAAAACCTGGATGCCCTATTAATCAAAATGGCAATACCTTCTCGAGATAACAGTAGATAGGAGATAGTGCTTGCAAAAATATTTGGAAACTTAAATTAGAAGAGTTTTAGGGGTGACGTATGGATATTGTGTAAAGAGTAATATTAAGTGTATATCTATTTTACTCAACTAAGTTTAATTAAATTATTTATTTTTATATAAAATAAAAAACCCTTTCAATATTAAATAACATAAAATATAGTATGAAAAAGCTTTTATTTAATATCAAAATATATTTTATTTAATATAAAATAAATGAATTAATTTAACAAAATAAATATAAACTTAAAATTATTGTTGTGAAAGTGTACGAGGGGTTGAATCATACATGGAGCCTATTTATACAATTTGGATTCATAAGGTCGTGGGAATAAGAAACTATATGACTCTTTTATTAGTAATATGGCTAATTTAACTTCTAGGACATTATTTTTAGGATCCTTTAAAGTTGTTAATCACTTTAGAGGTTAAAGTAGTACTTTAATAATTCTTAAATAAAGATTGATAAAACTTACAAATAATAAATATTACAAATTTACTAATTTAACAATTTTAAAAAATCTTTATCTTTTCATCTTAAAAATTTTTGCTAAAATTGCGGAAACATGAGTGTGGAGACATATGTATCTGTGAATTATTGTGTTGGGACATATGCAAATTGTAGACACCCTAACAAACAGCTAACTTAGAATTATAAGATTCAGCTATGATAAGAAAACTCCTCCATTTGCATTCCAGTATTGATTTTCTAGAAACAAAATTGAATTCCAGTTTATTGTTTTGCATGCTTCATAGTATTGAATAGTATTATCAGTAATTTGCTATGCAACAATGCCAAAAAATTCTCAAATAACGCGACAACAACGCTTTCTATTTTATTATTTTTATACATTTAATAAATAATAATATAAGTCCAACTACCAAATTGATATATAGCGCCGCTTATTGACTTCGCTTTTTGAGACATTGAAATTGAAAGGCATGATCCGAACTTCACAATCTCATCATCGGTTTTTTTTTTTTAATAAATAATTTTTATTCAAGATTTACTGCAATAAATAATTTTATGAATATTTATTTTTTTTATGTAGTGTGTGTAATGCCGCGGCATGAACCCAAGTGACTTAAGTGAATGAGTGCCGCGGGGGACGTACGAGTCATCAAATGCTGCAGGATGAAGCCGCGGCAATGGCCCAACAGAGTGACGCTGCAACATGCCGCGGCATCAGGCCGAACGAGTTACTCTGGATGTTTGCCGCGACATTGGGCCTGGTGAATGCCTCTAGAAGAACAAGCGGCACTGGTGTAAACCAATCTCTTAGCAACATCCCGCGGCATTGGTGGGGTTAGATGACGCGGAATCATCTTGCGGCACTGGAACACGTAAATTTCTATATAACTAGGGTGTTGGGCAGTAGCTCATTTCATTCCAAACATCTTTAAAATCATTTTTTTGTTTCCTAGCTTTCATTTTTTGATTCATGCTCAGTTGGTGATTCGATTACACCCTAATGCCACCGTGCATGAGCGGGAGGACGGAGTCTGGTTCCAATCTGCATCACCGGTGGTGTTTCAACATTCGGATATGAGCACCATGTCCGAGTTAGTGGAAGTTTTCTTGCACCACCTAGGAGGGGGATTTACGCACATAACGAAAGTCGGATATCGCTTCCTAAGGCGCCAACTTGATGGTAGATTCGTGCATCTGTTGGTGTGGCTATTCAACGACGAGCACGTCTGTGTCACCTTCAGATGCCACTGCCGACTAATGCCCCAATACGTAATGGACTTTTTGGTTCATTTAGGTGACAGACCACGTGGCCCGCTTGTTGCGGCAACACCGATGCACATTGCCGAACTGACGATGCCTGAAGCTGATACAGCGATGGATAAGTCAGATTCTGAGTCTGATTATTCTGTTAGCAGCGGATCTTCCTCTTTTGGCTATGACAAAGGGGATGACTGTATTCCAGAGACTCAAGGAAATGGGTGTCCCCGTTACATTCTTCCCGCACCGTCTTCGATTCCACGACTAGAGGACGTGCCATGCTTTTTCCAGCAACTAGACCTCGACGATGGGGAATGTGATGATCCACTGAGGGCGGGCATGTGCAATTATTATATACAGACGGTGGGGCAGAATTTAGAGTCGGCCACAGGATGCGCAATCGGGATGCGGTCCAGACAGCAGTCAAGATTTATAGCATTCGTAGGAATGCGGAGTATAGGGTCATCGAGTCGGACAGAAGCAAGTACCATTGTTGTTACAAGCATGCGGATGATGGATGTCCCTGGCGCATTCGGGTTGCTTTGAGGCAGAACCTCGGCTATTGGTAAGAATTTTGAACGGAAGTCAATTTTCGGTTCCGCAAGGTTTAATTGAAGTGTTAGTAACTATGCGGGTTTTGCAGGGAGGTTCGCAAGTTTGGAGGTGCCCACACCTGTATTGCTCCGACGATGTCCGACGACCACTCTCAGTTGGACAGTAGGCTCATGTCCGCCGTCATTCTGCCAATGGTTAAGAGCAGTCCTTCCGTCTCCGTCCCTGTTCTCCAGAGCGCCATCCAGCAAGGCTATCACTTTAAGCCTTCGTATCGCAAAGTGTGGATGGCCAAGAAGAAGTCAATGGTTATTTTATACGGGCAGTGA
>JASCZI010121814.1:0-15964 GCA_036250425.1 Stylosanthes scabra | reverse complement strand
ATGCCACTAACTTATTTATTTGTTTAGTTATTGAAAAAATTGTAAGAAAATTTTTGTTGGTAATTGATACATAGAATGATCAGTACGTAGCAGTCTGTTCTAACCCAATGTATGCATATTGTAAAAATATTTCTTTTAAGTGTATCCAAAGATATATGTTTCTACTTTTTGAAGAAATAGTAACCTAAATCATGGGAAGCTCCTGGGTTATGACAATTTTGGTACAAGAATATGATGAATTGATTGGATTGACTATCACCAAAAAATAAAAATAAATGAAAAAAAAAAGTCTGACATATTTAGAAAGATTTTGCTTAAGATTTGAAGCAAGTTTCTTAAATTTATTGTTTCTGAAGTTATCTATTTTGAAGGATCTATCATCTATGTGATGCCTCCTTATTTTTTCATCGTATCATCCTCAATGGTAACATTGGACATGCCTGCATATTTTGTTTACTTTGATGTTTGCTTCCTGCATAGTATTTATTTCCAAATAGAATCATGACTTGTGATAATACAACAACAACAAAGCCTTACCCCACTAAGTGGGGTTGGCTCCATGGACCAAAAGACTTGTGATAATAATAATATTGATTTTCCACTGCTTCATGCTTTGATGTAATGTTATCCCTTGGCTTGTTCATCAGATTCAAACATGCTGTTTCTTTAAACTACTTTTGTTACAAGGATATTTTGTGTGCAAGATTAAGTTTCTTTGTTTTTATATTAGGAATTTATTGACTTAATCCCCACCTATTTCAAGTAATTGTAACTGAGAGTGACTTGCATTCAGTTTTACACCAGAATCTATTAGAACCATAAAAGTATGGATAGTGGTTAAACTCTGCTTGAACTGATTGGAGGTCTACTTGTTAACATGGTTGATGATATTTAATAATAAAAGGGCAAGCTTTCATGCTTTAATGCCTTTGTGAAAACTAGTTTCTCTAATAAAGCTTCTTTCTGAGATAATTCATGTGATTTTCAACTTGATTGGATTGTTAACATTGCTGAGAAATGCAAAAGGAAGAAGTGTGGGATTGTAAGTTATGCTTGTTGATTCAGTATGTTTTAAGGAATATGAAAATTTTTCTGAGATGGTAAACTTGATTCTTAGGAAATTGATGCTGTTTATTATTTGTTTTTCTATTCCGTTTTATGACTTAAATTAGGTTTAATGTTTTGTCTATAGACATGGTTTATGATGGAACAAAATGCTATCATGTCAATTATAGTTATTCAACATGGTGGTGATTATGATATAATAATAGTTAGGACCTTTTTGTTCTTTTTTTAATTATTTGGTGCATAAAATTTGATTGAGAGGAAAGTTTGTCGAAATTTAAGATCAAGATATATTTTCCTGTCCTCAGTTCATAGAACAACTTTGATGCAAGTTATTGCTTGAAATTTTTAGTTTCATTGTCCTTATTAGTCTGTTGGCTTATTCCATTGTTCCAGTTACGAAAAACAAACAAATCTGAGTAGAGTAATTCTGATGTATAGATTTTATAAATGAAAAGATTCATAACAATATGATTCTGCAATACTTTGTGATCAGCTACCCTTTTTTCTTAAATAGAAAAAGTAATAATCTCTTAAATTTCTTACAGCTGAAATGTATAGAATTTTATAGCAAAAACTGGTTTTAAAACTGATTTATAGCAATAAAAAATACATAAAAGCAGTTTTAGAATTGGATTTTCGGTAAAATCCCATTGGGAAATTCGATTTCTAACAAAAACTGGATTTTAAAACCGGTTTGTAATGAAAAACCATTTTTAGTATTCAAAACAGGGTATAATCTTTTTGAACCAGTTTTAAACCAATTTACTTTGTTAAAATCAGTTTCAGTTGAATCTTGAACACAAAAATTGGTTTTGATTTCATATACTCCAGTTCATGCACAGCCCTATTTGTAGGGAATAATACTTTTATCAGTCCCCAGCAACAGAAGGATTCCCTTTAAGCAGTTGGCCATGTTCCCAAAATCTACTTTCCTCCAAGTTGTACATGTTCGGTTCCTCTTCCTTGCACCCTATGCTAAGTTTGACTTTCATTAATTTTTTTTGCCAAGGCAACTGTGTATTACAACCATGAGATTCTCAAAGATCTTGGGACTGCTGATTGCACTTGCTAGTGAATTTTTTGCTAAGCATTTTATCTTTTCTCATCAATAAAAAGCACCACTGCATCAATAAACAGTATTTTGATGCTTCTGCTCTCTGTCATTTTGATGGACAAACTTGCATTAGCATGCTTAGGATAGTATGTGGATTGTGGAAGTGTCAGCCCATTTCATAGGTTGTTATATTGATTTATTTAAGATTTACCAAGTTTATGGTTTCTATTTATTTATATGTATAAATGATCATCATGCCAATTCTGCTTAGAAATTGCATATTTAGGGTTCTGGCCCCACTCTCATCATCTAGGGTTGTTCCATATTGAGAAATGACAAGTTTGTTTATGAAACAACTTCTGCTTAGAAATTGCATGTTAAGGTTTTGTGGTTCTATCTGAAGTTTGTTACCATTATAAACTAGAAAAATGTTTAAGGTCCCAGAGCACCAAGTTGCTGGTCATCAAGCCAAAAATGGTGTCCTTGGCCCCCTAATAGACGATTCTGGAAACTTCTACAAGCCTCTTCAAAATGATGAACGTGGTTCCAAAGAAGTTGCATTTTATACCTCCCTGTCTTCTGATCCCAGGGTCCCTGACAACATTCGCAGATACTTCCCGATTTTTCGTGGTACTAAGGTTATCAATGCATCTGATGGCTCTGGCTTACACCCCCATCTTGTCTTGGAAGATGTTGTCTCCAATTACTCGAACCCATCTGTAATGGATATCAAAATTGGTTCTAGGACTTGGGATCCTCACGCTTCTGAGGCCTACATTGAGAAGTGTCTTAAAAAGGACAGAGAATCCTCTAGCCTGCCATTGGGATTTAGAATATCAGGTTTGAAGTTAGTGACCTCCAAAGATGCTTCGATCTGGCAGCCTAGCAAGAAGTTTCTTCAAAACCTAGCCGCCAACGACACCAAATTGGTGTTGAGTAGGTTTGTTTCTTCCAACGTGGCTTCAAATGATACCACACATCCAGATTGTTCTTTTGGATCTAAGGTTTTTGGTGGACCTTCTGGAATTTTGGAACAGCTACTAGAGCTTAAGAAATGGTTTGAGGTTCAAACTATTTATCATTTCTACTCTTGTTCTGTCCTCATGGTATATGAAAGGGAATCTCTGATGAATGGAAGTAGTTCAGGTGCTGTTGTTAAACTTGTTGACTTTGCACATGTGGTGGATGCAGAAGGTGTCATTGATCACAACTTCTTGGGAGGGCTTTGTTCTTTAATTAAGTTCATTTCAGATGTATTGGAGGCACCTGCTGAAAACTGCATTTATAACAATAACTGTTCTGAAGATGAACACTGAGACTACTTTGCTTCCAGGGACAATTTTGGGATTTCCAAACAATTTCTGACTTTGTTGACAGTCAAATCAAGTACTGGGATTACTTTCTACACTGCCTCTGTTATAAATTGTGGAATGAAATATATGTTTATATATATATTATTTTGAAATAATAGGATAAGGTTCAATGCAAAGAACTGCTTCATATGTTCCATATAATGTGGCAGATGGTGGACATGAAGTCAAATTTCTTGCTAATTAATTCAAGCAACAGTTCTCTTTGTCAGATGATATGTAGAAATCTATTTATCTTTTAAATGTTGTTGTTCTATACAATTTTTTATTGAGGTACTTTTTGAGCTATACTTTTTATTAGGACAATGTTACTATGCATCAAGTTGAACTTGGTTTTTGATGTGGTTGGCAAGTTTAAATATGAAATTGTGAGATGTATATTTACTTCAGATTAAACATCTCTCATCTCATGTTTAGATTTGTTCAATGTATCAGCTCCATGTTTTACCTAATTCGCCACTCATTATTATCTGTTTTTAATTAGAAAAAAATGATATATCATGTTGACAAGCATGTCTAATATAGTAATATTCTAACATTAAAAAAAAATTAAGAAATTTGGGTTTTTTTAGGCTTTATGTTTATTTAATTGAGACTAAAGAGCTAACTAATAATTTGATTGGTTTATTGGATAGCTCCCTAATTTATTTAAATAAGTGTTAGAAGTTTGAATTTACAAAATTGAATTTAAATTTGCGATAGATTAGTTTTCGACTTATCGAGTTAGAGGGTAACGTGAAAATTCTCAAAATTTAAGAAAAAACGGACCAAAAAGCCAAAGTCTTCTTCTAAGTGTTGAGAAGCGTAGGCATTTGTTATATTTTGATATATAGTTAGCATTTTGTATTTGAATAAAACTTAAGAGATGAAATAAATTATTAAAAATTATTTGTATGTTTCTACATAATATCTCCAATCTTTTAGTGTTGATTTCAATTTTATTTTTGTCTTACAATATGTCATATGAATATTTGTGAAACATATATGATTTAAGAATAAAATAAAATTTATTGATCCATTACTTGATTTCAATTTAATTTATATTTTATTTAAATTAAAAAAAGTTTAACATAAATAATTATATATTACTAGCGGTCTCACAGTGATGCATGTTCAACCGCTTTTTCTATTTATTTTAAAATATTAATTATTATAATTTTTAAGAGTATATTATTTACTCATTTGAATAATATTTATCACTTCAATAATAGCATTACATTATGTGTATAAATCTTGTGGTCGAAACAAAAGAATTTATGAAAAAAATACATTCAAAATAATTATCTATAAAATGACACTTACTAAACATATATCTAGCAAGCATAATGTAAAAGCTAATAATGGTCGTAATATCTTTTTTATTTTAAGAGTAAACATGGTATTAAATGCATATTATTTATTTTAAGAGAAATTGAATTGTATTTAAATATTATAGAGTTTTATCTTTGTATTCTTCTCTTCTAAGTGGCATGGCAAAATATGAATCTAAATTTGATGAAGCTTTCATTTTCCTACAAATTATGAAAATGAGAAAAATGTTATATGATCATTTTTTTTATTTACAAAATATATAAATAATAAATAAGTGAAACATGTGATTTAGAAATGTATATTGAATAAAAATATTAAGCAATTCATCATACATTGATTTATTAGCTATAAAAATATCTTTATGAAGACATTAATATATTTTTATTAGAATTTTCATTTAATAGACTATTAAAATCTGTAGAATTGAATTTTCTGAAAAAAAAGAAAAAATAAAATAAAGTTTCTTGAGTGCTGCGAAGAGATTTGCCCATTATAAATAACTAATTAGGCATAGATCAGATAATTTAGTAATTTGCAAATTTTAAAACATAATTAATAAAAAAAAATCAAAATTCGGTAATATCATCTCATTATAATTTAGTTTCTTTAATTTGAAAATTTTAAAACATAATTGATAATAAATTATCTATATTCCTATAAATATAAGTCAAGTTATAAACTTATCTACTTAATGAATAAATGCTTTATGAATAATATAGTGCACAGAAGATTCATATTTTTTCACTTAACCTGTGATTTAAAAAAATAAAGTTAGATGATATTAATATTTTTGGGTTAACAAATCATGGTAAAGTATGAAAATGAATTTTGACCAAAAATAAAAAAGAAAAATGTCAATATCCCTACTTATTTGATGCAAAGTAAATTGTCAAAATTCAAATTTATTATAATTATTACTATTAATTGGAACTGGAGTTTTATCAAATAGTTCATTGTTTATGTACTCAATATGAGTATATTAAAAGGTTGAAAAATTTTATACAGATAATTATAAAATTTTGTAAATTAGTATATTTTCACAATATAGAGATATTCGTCTACTTTTTAGATACTTATTTTATTTGTAGAATAAAGTATTATTTGAGTGACTAACATTTTAATTAGATTTAATAATATATATAGCATTTTAAATGTCTTATATTTATGTCAGATATTTAGTTTCATTATATTTTTATCATCTTTGGATTAAATTTAAAATTTTTCATAAAAGAATTATTATATTTATAGTATAATATAATAGATTCATAAGTAATACCACACTAAATGCATTAAGATTTAGTTGAATTTGTTTATATCCTATAAAGCACGCACACTTCGTTGAATTGGCGTGTCGACACGACACTCACCGACACTCGTCCGACACGCGTGTCTTCCGTGTCCCATTCGTGTCTTTAAAAAAACAAAAAAATACTTATTCAGACACACTTGAGACTCCAAAATATCATCACGTATCCGCGTGTCAATTTTATTCTTAATTTATTTTCTTAAAATGAGTTTAAAAGTAGTATATATTACTATTTCTTAAAACTAAAAATTATCTTAAATATTTTATATAATTTAAAAAGATATTAAAAATACTTAAAAATAATAATTTAAATTTTAATATAAATAAAATGTCAAGATATTATTATAATTTTATTAAAAATATATTATATTTTATATATATGTCGTGTCCCCGTGTCATAGAAAAAATTGAGATTGGTGTGTCGGCGTGTCGCGTGTCGTGTCGTGTCCCGTGTCCGTGTCAGTGTCCGTGCATCATAATTTATATCACTTTATTTTATAAGAAATTTTAAAAATTGTATAAAATGAGTAATATATTTATTATGTCAACGTAAATTATTACTTATTATTTTTACTATAAACATTAGCATTGACAAAATGACACTATTTTTTTTTTATTGGTAATATATACATCATCTTGCATTAGATGAAAATTTATTTAGGAGAAAAATATTAGTAAATAATAATTAAATAAACGAAATTAAAGACTAAAATAAAAAAAAATACAAAATTGTTGCATCATTTTCATAATAATAAAGATTAAAGATAGAAAATAACGTAAAAATTATAATGGCTAAAATTAGATCAGAACACGTATAAATAATTGATTTTCACATCTTGATAATATTTCTTTAAAATCTATATAAATTAGATTAGAACACATATACATTTAAATTATGGATAAAACTTAAATCCATAATTATATATACATATACATGAACATACAAAGATAATTATTCTCTATTTTATATATATATATATATTTTTTATTTTATCCAACTTGCTTTCATGGCTCCATGGATATTGGATTTCATATCCATTGCTTCTTCATATCTAAAAAAAATAAAAAACAAAATAAAATAAAAATAATTCTCAATTAAATAAAATAATTCTTAAAAAAATAAATCAAAATATTAAAACTTACATTGTATTATATAAAACACAAAGTTTCGTGGATAGAAAAGAAAATGATGTAGAGAGTCTCTGATAGAATAGAATAGTAAAAGCAATGTAAATAAAAATTACATATCAATGATTTTTTAATGAAAAGTTGGTCTTGATACTTTTATTTTGTTGTAGTTGTACTCTGCAATTTTTTTAATGAAAATCCATATCAATAAAAATGGATAAAAGAATGAGAACAATGAAAATGAAAATGCAAGAAAATGATAAATGAAGAAGAATTAAAATGAAAATGCAAGAAAATATAATGAAAAACAATATAAAATAAATAATAATTCTCAATTAAATAAAATAATTGTTAAAAAATAAAAAAAAAATTAAAACTTATATTGCATTATATAAAACACAAAGTTTCAAATGTAGAAAAAAATGATGTTGAAGAAGAGAGTCGTTGTTAGGATAGTAGAAACAATGTAAATAAAAACTGCACCATGAATTGCTCTGTATAATATTGTTCCTCAACCATATGCCTGAGATTGCACTCTATAGAGTTTGGTGTTGATGTTTTTATTTGGTTGTAGTTGTATTTTGCAAATATTTTAGTGAAAATCCATGTCAATAAGAATTGGTAAATAAATGAGAACAATGAAAATGAAAATACAGAAAAATGATATAGAAGAATCAAAATGAAAATGCAGGAAAATGATTGTACAAGTGATCAGTACAAACTAAATATAAGTGGAAATAACAATAACTGCATAAAACTGCTCTAGTCTAATAGCTGAAAAATAATAATAATAGTACTTAAAAATAATAATAATAGTACTTAAAAACTGTCTATCTTTTATAAATATGTATTGATGTATTGATTGAATTTACTGTTGTGGGCTTTTTCTTTTTCTTTTTTTCCTCAATAGTTATATCTAATATTATAGGGTTAAAATAGGAAGGAAGAATTGAACACCAAAACTCCCTATTCCCTTTATATATTGGTATTGGTATAGATATAGATTGGTTTTGTTGAAGATAATACGATCTCATATTAATGAAACCAATTTTATTTTATCAATTAATTTCAATGTAATGTTAATATGTTATCAATTTTAAATTCGTTAATTTTTTTAAACAATGGTGCTACAGAATCAACATTAGAGAGTCATAGAAAGTCAATAATTAAATTATCATCTAAAATTATAAAATTTACAATTCCACTATTTGAACAAGTGGTTTAACCAAGCAAATAATAAATAACACCACCACTCAAGTAGGGAACACGTGTTTACACGCATACGCACTACTGAAATAAAAGCGTAACTGACTACTCTCCCACTCTCACCACCACTCTTCAAATTCACGAACATTCAATTCCTCTTCATCATCCTTCGTCAACGTTGTCCTCTTGATCCTCCTTCGTCGTCGTCCTCATCATCATCATCATCTTCTTCTTCTTCTTCTTCTTCTCTGTTTTATAATGCGCAGAAATAGAAAGCAATATTGCGCAGAAACAGAAAGCAATAATGCGCAGAAATAGAAAGTAATAATGCGCAGAAATAGAAAGCAACATTGTGCAGAAATAGAAAGCATAAATGCGCAGAAACAGAAAGTAATAATGCGTAGAAATAAAATCATCTTCTTCTTCCTTCCTTCCTTCCTTCATTCCTTCTTCCAAGTCTGCATTTCCATCTTCTTCTACTTCTTTTTTTTTTTTTTTCTTTTCTTCCTTCTTCCATGTCTGCATCTACATCATCACATTCTTCTTCTTCTTCTTCTTCTTCTTCTTCTTCTTCTTCTTCTTCTTCTTCTCTGTTTTCATTGTTGTTGTTGTTGATGTTGATGTACAGAAATATGAAGCAATAATGCGCAGAAATAGAAAGTAACATTGTGCAGAAAAAGAAAGCAACATTGCTCAGAAAACAGAAAACAATAATGCGCAGAAATAGAAAGCAATATTGTGCAGAAACAGAAAGCAATCATGCGCAGAAATAAAAAGCAATAATGCGCAGAAATAAAATCTTCTTCTTTTTCCTTCCTTCCTTCCTTCCTTCCTTCTTCCAAATTTGCATCTGCATCTTCTTCTACTTATTCTTCTTCTTTTTCTTTCCCCCTTCCTTCTTCCATGTCTACATCTGCATCATCATCATCATCATCATCATCATCATCATCATCATCTCCTCCTCCTCCTCCTCCTTCTAACAACAGAAAACGAATAAGAAAAAAAAGATGAAAGTTGCAGAACGAAATCTAACAATAGAGGAAGCCGAAAACGATGATGAATCACGCAAATAAAACTAAGAAAATGAAAAACGAAAAGCAACAGATTTGATTGGTTATTTGCTTGGTTAAAGCACTTGGTTTGGCGTTATATTAAGGAAAAAGAGCGCGTGTTGTAATTTGCTTGATTAACCACTTGATTTTTTTTTTTTTTGGTGTTTAGGTTAACCACTTGGTTGGTAAAACCACTTGTTCACCTAAAATTATTGTAAAAAATTATCATTCGAAATTGAAAACCGTTACAATCCAAACATAATAAAAATAATCATTATCATCCGTAACTCATCTACCATCATCATCAAGTATATTAATTCTTAAATATATTGAGTCCCAAAACTTTTAATTTTTTTTTTAAGTATCAAAATTAAGGAAATGAATCATCTCAAGTTTTTTTTTTTTCAATGATTTCATAAAGCATAATCTCTTATTATTTATTTTTTAATGGGATCAAGAAAAATTTATGTGAGATAATATATTAAATGGTGAGAAATCTTTGACAAAAACTTGAAAGAAAAGAACATGAGAGTTTCTATTCCCAAAATTAATACTCTAAATTAGCCCGATAGAGCTTATAAACACCTTACCATCATAATGAAAGTTAAGTTGTTATTTAAAGTTAAGTAACACAAGATTAACGTTTAAGCCGTCCATTCGCACAAACCAAACTCTGCCGAATTCATGAACACGAGTTTGGGTTCTGGTTTGTTCCACACCTGAACTTGCGTATATAAGCTATGTAGCAGTTAATGCTCAATAATAAAATAAAATAATATTATTTAATTATTTATTAGAGATAGTCTGAATTGCGAAGATGCCTTTTGGAACAACGCTTACTAATTACTAAATTCATTTGTTGCTTACCATCGCCGATTCATTCCAAACCCTATTCTCTACTTTTTCAATGGTATTAACTACTAATCCTTCCCTTCTTGATCTTGGTTTTGATTCTTTATTATCGTGATTTTCTTATGTATGACTGTTGTTGTTGTTGTTCTGGTCTTATGGGTCAAGAATTTTGTTTTATTTTCTTGAAATCGTTCTTTCTTTTTACATGAATTATTTCTTGATATCAATTATTGGGTTTGTAATTATTATCATTATCATTAGGTAGTTTGAGTAAGGAAGTTACCATTTCCACTCTCTTCAATTGTGAATTGTTTGTTTGTTTATATATTTTTGTTTAAATTCATAGTATTCAACTATTCATGTCTAAATTATTTGGTAGATTGAGTAAGTTACAATTTCCACACTCTTCAATTATGTTGCTCTTATATATGGTATAATTATAATTATTTGTCTATATAATTTTTGTTTAAATCCATGGTATTCATGTCTAACTTTTTTTTTTGGGGTAATTTTAGATTAGGATCTTGATTCGCTGCTCCATGATATGTTGTTAATCTGATGAACTTGAGAAGAGGAACGAGGTAAAGGATTTGTGTGATGGAGCTTGATTTGAATCAGGAGCCTTTGGAGTTGGAGCCTTCTCACAATTCAGTAGCTGAAATTGATTCTCTGTTGAATGAACTTGAGTCTGCACATGGACATATACATGACCGGATTAGACACCTCGAAGCAGTGTATACCAGTGCTCGGCTGCGTTACAGGTGGCCGCCGGTTCACACTCCGATTCAGATAACAAACTTTACGGGTGAAGAAGCTGTAACGGCAAATGATGAAGATGGAGGAGGAAGGGACAACCCGGTAGCTGAAGAATCTGAAGTTGCAAATGAAGCTAAAAGTAAGGGCACTCATTTGATTGCTAAGGCGTTGGGCATTGAACAGACGGATGCCAGTGTGGCTGACCAAAGCTCTGCGAGTTTCTTTGATTGTAATATCTGCCTAGACATTGCGAGAGATCCTGTATTGACGTGCTGCGGCCACTTGTTTTGTTGGCCGTGCTTCTATCAGGTGTCGTATGCTTATTCGAATGCAAAGGAATGCCCTGTTTGTAAAGGAGAGGTAACTGAAAAGGGCATTATCCCAATCTATGGCAATGGAAGTAGCAGCACTAGCAATTCGAAGTTGGAATCAAATGAAACCAGTTTGAAAGTTCCTCCTCGACCTCCAGCGCCAAGAGTGGAGAGCATACGGCAGCAGCTTATTAACCAAGGGGCTTCTTCTTCAACAATACGAAATCTTAGGCGGTTTCATAACCTAATTAGTGGGCGTGGAGAGCGAGTTCAGTCAGAAACCCCCAATATGCCTACAGGCAGCAGAAATAATGTTGTTCATGCTCAAACCCAACGGGAGATTGGTGATTATCAACATATTCATTCCCAACCGATTTTGAGTTTGTTAATGCAAGGAGCTACTTCGTTTTCATCCCTCTCATCAGCATTAACCTCTGCAATGAGTTCTGCAGAAAGATTAGTTGAGGACCTTGAATCATATTTACATGGGCAGCAGCCTGTGGTAAGCAGCACGCCGCCGTCAAATCCTCTGGATGCTGGTGTTTCTTCTTTAAGGGATGCTGCTGCACACTACAATTATGCAGATAATCTTTCTCGTGTTGCGGCTGCACTCCGTTTTGCAGCTGCGGCACCGGATCCTTCTTTAAGCAGAAACGAATTCACAGTTGCTGTTGATGAAATGCGCATAGCCAATGATCTAGCGCAGATTAGAGCGTCATCACCCTCCAATCGAAGAAGAACTAGTGCATCGAGAGGCGGTTCAAATGAGCTGAGAAGGAGGAGGTTAAGATGATGATAGGAAGTAAGGGACATATCATGTTGAGAGAAAAGTTTCATAGCTTGCATAAGCATATTACAATTTGTTATAAATTTATCAGTTCTTTGTCCAATACAAATATGTTTTATAATTTCCGTATCTATACTAAACAACCATTTTAGAGTTTAGACAATTTGTTTGGTACAGGAACTTTTGTTTTCACAGATAAAGGTTCTTACACCAAATTATCATTGACTAGTATCAATTCGTTGTAATTGGTGGAGGAGAATATGCTCTCTTGTTATGATGAATTTGTCTATGCATGGCATAATGACATTTTCATATCTATAAATTGATTTTAAGGTTTAATACATTTTAGTTAGAGAAGACAAAATATAATAATTTTTTGGAGGGAGACTGAGATTGAATTAAATTTATTGTTGTGTTTCGTTTAAAATTTATTAGGAGACAGAGATTGAGAGATAGAAATTAAATTAAGTTGATGGAAAAAAGACAAATATTAGTATTGGAAATTTTAATGTTGAGTGAGGGTATTTGAATAAAAAAAATTATTAAAGTTTCAGTCCTAGTCTTCACGAGCGCACTGTTCACACAGGAATTGTTCACGAGCGCGCACTGTTCATCACTTATTTTCTAGTGTCTCTCTCAAAGTAAAGATACAAGTAAAATGAACTGAATTTTATATGTATAATGAATAGAATTTTATGAGTTGTTCTTCTATCATCGTGTCCTCCTCCTCTCTCACACCAGTGATGTCCCTATTTTTTGCAACTCCTCCCTCTCCTCCTCTTTTTCTTCTTCCTCTTCACTGACTCCTCCTCCTCCTCTGTCGTCATCGTTGTTCTTCTTCTTTTTTGTTGTTGTTGTTGTTGTTGTTCTTCTTCTTCTTCTTCTTCTTCTTCTTCTTCTTCTCCGTTGCCTTTTTTGAGTTGTTATGTCAGGTTTTCTATTTGTTATGTTTATAAAATCTGTTCGCTGTATTTATATTTTCTGTTCGGCGTTGCTCTGCTTTTTGCAATTATTGTTCTTGCTGTTGGATTGTTTATTCTGATGTTCAATTTAATCTGTAAAATCTTCATTCATGTTAGAAAATTGATTTAAATTAGTTTTCAATCTGAATTTGTGAATAGTGTTGTTTGCATTGGTTTTGAATTGATATGTTTTTTTTTTGTTATTATTATTAAGTTTAGAATTTCTGTTCGTTATGCTTATAAAATCTGTTCGTTGTATTTACATTTTCTGTTCGACGATATTTTTTTTTGCAATTATTGTTTTTGCTGTTGGATTGTTTATTTTGAGGTTCAATTCAGTCGGTAAAATCTTCATTTATGTTAGAAAATTGATTTTAATTGTTTTTCAATCTAACTCTGTGAAAAGTTTTGTTTGCATTGATTTTGGATTGGTATGTTTTCATTGTTTGCTTTATTATTATTAACTTTAGATTTTCTGTTCGTTATGTTCATAAAATCTGTTCACTGTGTTTACATTTTCGGTTCGTTAGTAATTAATTTTGTAATTGCTCTGTATTTGCAATTTTTGTGCGATGTAGATGAAGAGTACATCCTCAAGGTTGGGAGTACTTTTCTATCCTGTGTTTGTTAATATTTTAGTTAATTAAAAAGGAAAAAGAAAAAAGGTGAAGCACAAAAATTCTAAATTTCATAAGGGAAAAAGGAAACAAATTAAAAATGAAAGGAGCAACAGCAGTGAGATCTTAGTTTAGTATTTGATAAGGAAAACAAAAAAAAAATAAAAAAACCTAATCAAATTCAACGAACAGATTTTTTCAAACATAACGAACAGATTTTGGAAATTCTAATTCCAAGAAGAAGAAGAAGAAGAACGTAATAGAGGAGGAGGAGGAGGAGGAGGAGGAGGAGGAGGAGGAGGAGGGGGAGAAAGAAGAAGAAGAAAAAGAAGCGGCGGTGGAGGCAGAGATGGAGGTGAAGAGAAAGAAGTTGGTATGTTTTCTCTTTTTTTTTTTTTAAAATAGCAACAAACGTTTATATTTCTTGCAACATATATAAAATATATAAACAACTGTAGTCTGCTTTATATGCTTTTATTATGCACTTTATTTCTGAGTACACTTAGGAAAATTGCATAGTGTAGTAGAATCCATAGAAAGAGAGAAAAAAATTTAAAATAAAATAAAAGAATTGCAATAGAAGATTATAACATGTTCATCCTAGATGTATACTACTATCTAGGGTTTTGGGTTAAGAAACATTGGTAGTGAAAAACTACAAACAGGATTCACATAACTTTTCATTCGAGTGCATTTTTATACTAAACATAATACGACTAGTTACCTTTTAAGAAAATCTTGTATCTCCTTTAGATTTGTGTCAAAGCAAATGTTTGATATGTCAAAGTGACTTTGAGCAGATAACCCTGAAGAACTGTAGCACGACAATGAGTGGTTCAACCCTATCTTCTGCCATGAGAGGAGTTAGCACATCCACGACCAAACAGAACACACCTAATTATGTTCTTCCTGCATCAAGTGACAGAAGACACCATAGAAACAGACTTAGATTAAGGTGATTATTTTGTTCAGTAAATTAGGTATTGTAACTCAAAAAAATATTTTGATAACTTACTCAATATCTTGCAATTTTAGGACCATCCTCTTGGTTTCCTTGCCCTGGCTTGTGACCAGATCCCTTGGATCCTCCTTCCCAACAACTTCTGCAACCAAGTCTAAAGCACAAAAACAGCGGGTTGAAAAAATAATAAATTAGCATAGGTTTTAGGGGTTTTAAAACGCAGAGTTCAAAAAGTTGCAAAAATGCAAGAAATGTAAATACCAAACAACTTATTCTCAGTGACAATCACAGGGACAAAGAGCTCAGGTATGGTCCTAAACCTAAATGGCTCAAGTGAGAATGTTGGAAGATTGACCTATTCCACAGTTGTTCTGTTACAGAAAAGCAAAGACAAACTGGCTTGGGTGGCTCTAACTCTTGCTCTCTTGTCCACTACCACAAAATTTTTCATGTTGTACATTTTGAACACCTTGATTACATTACCTCATGTACTCATGAGTCCGTTAGGGACTGATGAATGGATCCTTCCACCCTACATTTTTTTGGAAAGACAGAAAACAAATAAACACTTCACACACTTGAAGTGAAAGGGTTGATAAAAATAAAAAGAGAATGATTCATGGACAGTAAACGGAAGGGTGGGTTGTGAAAAATTTGAGAAGATGCTCATATAGTAATACATGGCTATCTTGCAAAATCATGTCAATTCTCTCAATAACAGTTAGATTTTCACTGCTAGAAACATCATACATCCTGATGACATAAACTTGGATGTGCCAATGCATTTTGCGTTGGTGAATATTAGAAAGAAGATGAAAACTCTCAGCCATGGAAAATGTTTGTGAGGTTTCTGTAATTTTTTTTCCTTTGTGAATGCTTCTTGGATGCTGTCTCTTATTCTCTCTTTGGAATGAAACCTTTCATATTCTGTTTACATGGTTGAACATGTTATATCTATATATGAAGTGCTTCTCAAAAACATCATCTTGACGCGATGTGTAATTTTTAATTTCTGTACTTATGTGTTAAAGGTTAACATGTCAAAAGTGACATTTTTTTTTATTTATTTTTATTCATTTGATAACCCCCACTTGTCAAGCATTGAAACAATAATTCTCTTGAATATGAAGCACACACTCCATCTTCCATTATTATATTTTAATATATATATATATATATATATATATATATATATATATATATATATATATATATATATATAT
>JASCZI010121810.1:2978-22603 GCA_036250425.1 Stylosanthes scabra | reverse complement strand
TTCTTTATTCTTAGATATTTACACTTCCGCGAAAAATTATCTATTGTTGTTTAAACACTCAATTCACCCCCCCTCTTGAGTGTTGTGCATTGTGACTAACAACACATTCTATCATCACGCTCCTGGTAGAAGAGAGAAGTTTTCATTCACATCAGCGGCGTCAACGCGCCATCCACTTTCACCGCCAGCAGAAACCCGCAGACTGTCCACCGTCTTCACCCGCAGCCAACCCAGTCGCAACCCTCGTCCGTGCACGCCGCTAGCCCTGGTCTCTGCGACACTGCAATGAGTTCTCTAACTCTGTCTTTACTCTTCCCTATTCTTTATTTTTCGCTAGGAAAAAAAACAAACAAGTCAGTTTTATTTGTCAAACCAACAAGTGCAAACTTCACAACATTTGTTCGAAACATTGAATATGGTGTTGCTAAACTAAGAAAAAACCTGAAACATAAAAGAAACATATGATGTCTTCATCCAGAACACAAAGGCTTAACCAATAACAAAAGAATTATTACTTCATATACAACACTAATCAAAAGCCTATAAGACAGTAGAAATAACAACTATTGAATCTGCATTGAGTCATCATGAATAGTGATAGATCTAGAAATTTTTTATAGTGGAAGAGAAAATTATCATTAATATATTTAGATATTTAAAATTTTATGTATATTAATTAAGTTTGGAATTATTTAATTTAATTAATCGCTCAAGCAATATATTAAATTAAAATTATTTTCTTATTATTTTATTATTTTGTGTTAACACTTTTAAATAATATTTTTATTGATTATTTTGTATATAATTCATATAAAAAAGAATTATAATTCAATAATTAAAAAATTTATAAAGAATATAACTCGAATTGGGTGACTTTGGTTTCACTTTAATTGTACTGTGTGAAATAGTGAGAGACACCAAAAGATTTAAGACCAAGACAAAAATTCAAATCAAATAATAATAATTTTCTTTATTTGTAGGTGTTGTTAATGTCGTTCTTTTTGTTAAGTAATTATTTAATAGTATTTTTCTATTTAGTTGCAAAATTGATATTCTATTTATAATTGAAAATTTTTGACACAAATAATTATAATATTTAAGATAAAATAAATTAAATTAAATGATAAAAATACAAAAATAAATTTGGGTCAGTCTCTGGTAGCATAGATTACTGTGACTTGAAATGGCTTGTATTAATTACCCAATAGTATTGAGACATATGGCAAGCTTTGGAAAGTGTGCATGTGAAGACTAGACAATTGACTAGAGTGTGGACCCGGGGATAATTAGGTAATTAGCAACATGGCAAACAAGGATTATTTGTTTTGGTCGAAAAGGAATTCTAATCATAAAAAAACTTTGGGAAATGGGCTAACGGAGTATTTGAAGAAAAAAGACATGGGCTTAGGCTTTGTGGATGATATTGAAAACAAAATTGTAATAGAAAAGAGGAAAATATTTTTTCTTGGTGTCAAGAAAAAGGATTTTTTTTATAAATAAATAAATAAAATATTGAAATTTTCAATATAGGCACGTTTACCGTAATTTATATTTTTAGGTGCTCTTTATTTATCTCGGGTTTTACACTAAACATGTATCTCAAACTTGCAGAGCCCGAGATATATATTAATGTTAGTTAATATGACTTTTAAAATGTTTTAGTTTGGTTTAAATGTTATCACTTTATTTCTTATGCACTTATAAGATAATATCCAAATAAATGAAAGTAATAGCTGTGAGTACATAATGGTTGAGAGTACATAATAACACATTTTTTTAAGTATGTCATATTTATTATTATTTTCATTTGATTTGAATGTTATCATTTTATTTATTTATTGTACATTTATTACCTAATATCTTTAGATATTATTATTAGGTGTTGATAATATGCATTTTTTGTTTAAATATATTATATTATTATTATTATTATTATTATTATTATTATTATTTTAGTTTCTAGAATAAGAGTATAAAAACTCAATTAGCTGTTTTTATTTTATTTAAATTTAAAGTACATTAATAATGTTAGTATAAAAGATTTAAAAGGTTTAGGAGTTTTTTTTTTTTTTCTTTCATAAAATTCAACCCATCCGTAAAAAAAGTATTAAAAAAAAAAACTAAAAACAATTAAAAAAAATAAAAGTATTCAAAATCACATTATTCTTTAAACATGTACTCTCTTAAAGACAACACTTGTTATTGTTTATTTCGTTAAAGCATGTTTTATTATGAATGCAATTATTTACTCCAAGATAACAATTTATTTTATATTTGATACTTTATAAATTAATTGAAAAGCTAATAAAAAATTAAATAGCCAAAATAATATAGTTAAGAAAAATATGATTTTATTGTCACGTTAACCAAAGTGAAGTGAGACTATTACTAAATAATAACCACACATTCAATAGTTCAATTATTAAATTTTGCATCAGTGTATCTTGGACTCTCAGAGCTCGAGATATGTCTCATATTTGATTTTGCATGTATCTCGGGTACTGCAAGCCCGAGATACGTGTTTATGGTATTTTGGGCTTGCAGAATCCGAGATATGTAAAAATGTAAATTCCTCTGAGCGTGCCTATATTGAAAATTTTGATATTTTTTATTTATTTAAAAAAAATCCCAAGAAAAGAGGAGAATATAATTCTAGCAAATCGTTTTTATAATAAAATAATGAATAAAGATATCATTTATCAGTAATTAAAATAAGTCAAAAATATTATTATAATTTTATTGTTTGAGTGTTTTCATTGATGCTATTGAGAATCGTAGAAGTTAAATTTCTTTATTTAATAACTATAATGAATGTTTTTTTTTTTTTGTCTATGCTCAATTTAATTTATAGTTTTTATACATGAATTATGTATTTTTATGTGTCTATGTCAACTTATAATTTCTTAATGATTTCAAGACTTTGTCTATTTTTATGTTCAACAAATTTTTTTATCTAATTAATTTTTCTTTTGTTTTTGATTTGCTAATGAATTTATTTTCTTTATTTATTTTTTGCATGATATATTCATATATTAACTTTTTTAAATTGACCAAATATATTGATATTATTTTTTATATATGTTTGATTCTTTATCTTATAAATAAAATATATCAACGTCTTTTGCTTTAGATTTTGGGTCATGCTATGGTGATGAAATTTGGGCTTTAATCAGGTGATGACATTAGCAGTGAAGCGACGCGTGTCCTGTACAAAAGAAAATGCCAAAGTCACGTGCAGCAATGGCAGTGATATGCAGAGGTTGTCGGTGTTTAGTTTAGTGTTAATGAGATGTTGATGGGGAGGATTAGATGATCGGCTTTCTTGGTGGGTTCCATTTTTTTCCATGGAGCATGGTTAGTTTTGGGGCCCTAAACACGTCTCTCAGAAAAGTTGTGGAGGTGTTTATTTTGTCCGAGGAATTGGAGTTGGGGGATGAGGGATTGGCAAAAGATGTTAAAGGGTTTAAGACAGTAAATAGAAAAAAAAAAAAAAGAAATAAATATCTAATTACACAAATACTCCATTAGAGTCGAAGAGAAGAGAGAAAAGAAAATGAAATTGAAAGATAACAGTATGCAACTCGGCGGCGGCTAGGATTTACATGGCAGTGGGTGAAAATGGGGATAAGTCTTTGTAGAAGGTTGGGCGGTGGGAGGAGCATAGAGCGGACGACGTAACCTGTGAAGGCGACCGCCAGAGTCATAGGTGGCGAAGTGAAGCCCCAAACGCAAATGTGTTTCGAAGTTTTACAATTAATTGGAAGAGGTATGTTGCTTGCCCTTTACGATTCTGTTGTATAGCATTCTCTTCGGATCTATTTTTTTTGTTGGTGCTTTCATATTGAAGAAGAAGAGTACAGATTTCTTTGTTATGCTTGTTCTTTCAGTTTGTTCTTCTTGCTCACCTTATTGTGTTGAGGTTCCTTGTTTAATAATAATAATAATAATAATAATAACTAAGCACTTGTATCATATGATTTATATTGTTCTTTTATAAAAAAAAAATTCTTAAATTGTCTTGACTATCATCTTTAAGGTCAATCAGATAATCTATCATTTTGACCTCATAGATCGGAAAATGTTGTCAAATCTTTCTAAAATTGGCCCAGAAAAAATCCAAAAGTTTGTTTGACCAAATGAAGAAACTAAAAGTTTGTGATGTTTTGGAAGCCATGAGTACTTTTTTCTCATTTGGAGAGTATTTATTAGAAACTACAATCTTTCAAGTTTTTCGCTTTGGCTATCATTCAAACTAAATCAAGATGCCAAGAAATAGATAAATGCATATGTTTTGCTTCTAAAGATCTAAACTGAAACATAACATTTAAACTCAACAACTACCTGCTATTTTCCATGTTTCTTGCACCTCCAATTTATACATCAACATCATGTATGTTCCAAGAAAATCAGACAATGTAAGCTAAAGCTTCATTCTCTATCGATCATGTTTCCTTGTCTTCTGTTTTTTGTTTTATTTTATTTTCATAGGATATTAGAATTTAGAAATCCATGCATGTCTCTTGCAAATCCACCCCTAAAGCCTTCTTGACAAGGCAACATGATAAATATAAAATGAAAACAAAAATAAAATAAGTATATAAACTCAACTCACCATCTAATGTTAAAAAAATATTATTTATTTCAAATGGTATATAGAAATAGCCTTAACTGCTAATAGAATTTGAATACCGATGATGTCAACCATGGAAAAATAATTGCTTTTTTTTTATATTTGATAGGGATGGAGTGCACATACAAGACTGTGTTACAATGTTTTCATCTATTTGCACATCACATGTGACACTAAAAATACATGTCGAGCTAAAGGCTTTCACAAATTTATCATACAATTTAGGACATTCAAACGCCATAAAATCATATGAATTGGTTTGGTTAGCACTTCAAATTGTATTGTGCGGAGGTTACCGTTACACCAGATAGCATATTGCAGAGTCCAGAAATCCCACTTTTTTTAAAAGGTGAATCAGCACCATCTAAGGTCTCACATTTCGTTGTCAATGATGTTCCCCATGGGCTGAATTTTTTAAATGTTTATAATTAGGTAATGTTTGAGTTGTGAAGTAGAAAATTATATGTTTATTAAAATACTTGTTGAATTATATGATCGTTTTTCATTCCTTTAAATAATTTTAAAGTTACTCAACCGCACACCCACATGTTTTAAATAATGTTATAGTTGTTCCGATTAGTGCTCTATTAGTCTATTGTTATCTAACGAAGCTAAATAATTATATGTTACAGGTTAGTGTGCATCAAAGGAACGGGTTATGTGTTGCCAAAAATTGTGGAAATTATCTCGAAACTGTGCACATGGAGGAAAGCGGTGACAAAATGAATGCAGCGCCCACGGACGAAACTGGGGAGTCCAGTGAACTTTCTGACAGGTCCGTGGAAGAGCCTTGTGGGTTGAAAGATGAATTGGTAGACGACGAAACTCCTGATTATGGAGATGTTATTGGGTTGACTGCTGATGCCATAATGAGGAAGGTGTTCCGAAGAGATAATGGGGCATATGAGTTCTACAAGAAGTTCGGGAAGTGCCATGGATTCGGTGTCCGCAAGGGAGATTGTGGGCGGGACGATGAAGGTAGGTTTATCAGGAGGAGGTTTTTCTACAAATGGGCGGGGCTAAGGGAACTGAAGCACTACAATAGGCTTGATCGGCGTAGGGTGCACAAACTAGAGACAAGGACTAACTGTGAGGCGAAGTTGTCTATATCCCTTGATGCTGAAAATGGGTTTTGGAGGGTTCAGAAAGTTGTGCTACAGCATAACCATGAGCTAACCCATCCAGGGATGGTTCATTTGATGGCTAACTTTAGAGAAATGGCAGATTCTGCCAAGGCTCAGATAAAGGGAATGCAGGATCATGGTATACCAACGTCAAAAATCCTTGGGTACATGGCAGGGTAGGCCGGGGATACTCATTCTTGGGATTTAGCAAGAAGGATGCTTATAACTTTGTTGACAAGAGCAAGCGTGGAATGATTGTTGATGGGGATTCAAATGCAACCATTGGATACCTCGAGGGGAAGGTTGCGTTGGATCCGATGTGCATGGCTAAGTACGAGATATCTTATGATAATGTGCTTGGAAATTTGTTCTGGGCTGATGGTGGCAGCAGAATTGACTTTCAATATTTTGGTGATGTTCTCGCATTCGATTCTACATACAAAAAGAATAAGTATAGGAGGCCTCTGGTGATTTTTTCAGGATCCAACAACCATAAGCAGACTACCATTTTTGGCTTTGGTTTAGTTAAGGACGAAACAATTGGTTCCTACAAGTGGCTACTTGAGACATTTTTGGAAGTTATGTGTCAGCGGAAGCCATCAGTGATTGTGACGGATGGTTGTGAGTCCATGAGAGGAGCGATTAGGGCTTTTTTCCCGGAGGCAACCCACCGTCTGTGCGCATGGCACATGGAGAAGAATGTCACCGCCAATGTGAAAGAGGATGGCCTGCGTGAGCTTTTTAATAGGTGGCTTTATGCGGACATGGAGGAAGAAGTGTTTGAGGAAGGATTAGAAGCTGCAATTATAGATTATGGGAAGTTAGACACATTTTGGTATAACGATACGTACGAGAAGCGAACAATGTGGGCAAATGCGTACCTGAGAGACAAATTTTGTGCTGGATTTAGAACCACTTCAAGATGTGAGGGGATAAATGCTAATGTGAAGAGATTCTTGAAGTCGAGGCACAGTATTCTGGAGATGGTTCAAAACCTTGAGTTGGTTGTGCGCGAGTATCGTAACAATGAGCTGTTGTCGCAGTTCAAGTCCACACATGGTTTCCCTGTGCTCACAACCGCCCTAGAACCTCTTGAAAGGCATGCTGCAGACGTGTATACTCGGGAAGTCTTTTTTGATGTGTGCAAGGAGATTGAAGGCATTTCTAGAGTGATATATGTTTCGAAGAATAGAGTTTCAACGACAATGGTGTACACGATAGAAGATTATGGAGAATCGGGGCTTCACATACGGGTTTTGTACGATAGGGATGGGAAGCGGTTCGATTGTCCTTGTAACTTATGGAAGAAGAAAGGTTTTTCGTGCCGCCACATGTTCTTTGTGATGAAGTATGAACACCTGATGGAAATTCCGGAAAGTCTCATACTCAATAGGTGGCGTAAGGATGCGAAGTCGGTGGAGAAGTATGTGGAAACCTCCTCAGATGGAAGTGAGCGGACATTTTTGCTAAGGCATGGTGCACTGCATAGTGCAACACAGTGGCTGGTTTATGTGGGGGCTAAGAGCCACACAATTTTCTCAAAAGCAATTTCTAGTCAAGGAAACTTAGCGAAGACCTTGATGGACTATGTGATGAGAAGGGTGAGCCAAAAGAGGAGCACCCGGAGACGAAAGCCACGGTGAAAGACCCGGACATTGTGAGGACAAAGGGGGCGCCTAGAATACCAAAGAAAGAGAGAGATCGGAAGCGTAGATGCACCAATTGTAGAAATCCGAGTCACACAAAGAGGCATTGCACGAAGCGACCTGTGGATGAAGTGGAGGATGAATTGGCATCGCAAGGATCATCTCCAACAGATCAGGTAAATTATTCCGAAAACGTAAAATTTGATTGTGCACTAGGCAGATTTTTGCTTTTATTTTTTGTGCAATGTGACCATGTGTTTGATTCATGTGTTGTTGCAGAAATGTGTTGAACGGTTGAGGAAGCTGGAGGAGGAAACTTGCAATGCGGGAGAGCTTGGGGTCAGCCGGGGCATATTGGAACAGGGTCTCGGAGCGAGAATGGTGTCGACAAATCCAAAGAAGGCACTACTGCTTCTTTGCTGGATGCGGTAAGTAACCTAATTATGATTTTTTTGTGGGGGATTTAAACTCGATGAAACTTGGCACATTATTTTAATGTAAAAGTTGTGTAATCATAAATAAGGTGAATCTTCTAGGTAGGCTAAGGCATAGGTACAAGTGTCTTATATCACCTCTTTGTTGAGATAGATTTGTTTTATATTTTATGTTTCGGTTTGAAACTTAACTTCAGATAAAAGAAATTTGTGAAACTATAAAGCTTATATATTGGCATATGATTTTTATGAACAAATATTGGTCATATCTAAATTCTAAAGTAGTCAAAATACTAATTTTAGAATCTTATTTTTTCCAACAATATATCTATCAAAATTCGTGCTAGATGAATGGCCGGAGAATAACAACAGATTATCACATGCTCTTCTTCAGCAAATAAAATTAGGCCTTTTATTTTAGCTAAACATGTCAATTTTCACTTCCAATTGTTTTTTTTTTCAAATTATGTTTTCATGTTTTGGTGTACCACATTAAGAAAAAAATCACATACTTTTGATAATAAAATCTGAACTTCTAAATTTGTAGAGCTGGTCCTATCAGCCACATCTTTTTAATCCCTAGAATATTTTTGACCAACTATAGTTGCATGTGAACCATAGTTTCATTTTAAACTTGGAGAACTTATTCTGTTCATATACAGATAATAAAGATATCAGCGTGTGATTCCAAACCGTTGTTGTATAGAGATTATCAGAATTGTGCTGCTTGGTTGAGTTATTGTTTAGGGTATACTGGCATAAATATTGTCGATTTCATGTGTGCAGGTGCTTGGAGAGCTTAACTCCATCAAGGATGGGTTTCGAGAAAATTGAGCCTAACGTAGTAATGAATCAGTTTGGCTGGTGGGAGCATAACTCATATTCACAATAGCAGTCCAAAGCTGTAGAAGAAGTGGTTGAGTTGGTGGTAGTCAACTAATTTACTATTTAGTGTGTAATCAAATTATATGGGCTTTCTTACAGCTGAATGTGTATCTAATTTAAACTTGAACTTGTGTTCTAACTAGTTGGATTATCATATGATATGAATGTGTGTGGGTGGTTGAACGTTAGGGAAATTGTAGTCCCAATTAGTGAATTAAAATTACTTGGCCATGAAATGAAATTCAGGTAAATGATGTAGTTAATCTAGTTGGCTATTTCTTGTGATGTCTGAGAAATTTGTTTACACATATGCTGAAACATACAAAATTACTCAAATACCTTTTTTTTCTTTTCACTTTTCCCTTTTCCTCTTCACAATGAACGTAAAACAAAACCCTCTATTATGCTAATTTAATTTATAATGTATGCTTTTTAAAATAAGAAATTCACGTATTTAATCCCATCCCACCCAGAAATGATAGGGTCATTCTTTCATTTTAGAACAGAAATAAATAATTAAACTGGTGAATCTTGTATATTAATTAGCATTTAGCAAGAAGTATGCATTACAATGTATAAACCAGTGACAAGGAATTAATATAAAAATTAAACAGAAGTCACATTATATGAAATAGCAAGAATCCATTTCCAGTATACTCCCACACAATTCTTGGTTTCAACAATCATACCCCTAAATAATGTAGTTAATCAAAGCCGATGTGATTTCAATAACACTGATAAAGGACGTGTGCCTTAACAGAGATTAAAAAAATATTTGTGTAGTTTCACATTTTGTAGTGAATGTTTGGGCCAATAACTGCATCCTTTGCATGAAAGTGCCCATCATTTATCAAAAAACGCTTCAAAAATAAAATTGGGTCACACAAAGTGTTAATTGCAACAAGGTTGCAGAAACATGACCCTAACGTATACATTGGCCTGTTAATATTATATTAGTGAAAGGCCACCAAAAAATATTATATTAGTGAAAGACCACCAAAAAAATGTGAGATGTCCTGGGAACCCTAAAAAATAAATCAACAAACCTAGCCATCCATCATAAACATGATAATAGATTTTCAGATAGTAGGGCTTTCACTCCTGGCTGGAGAGTCAGACCCACACTTGTCCTTCCCTGCGGTGTCCTTGTTGGAATACACTTTCGACAAAATATTTACTATATTTATAGAAAAAACTTTATTTTAAAAAAATAGTTTGTATTATTTTTTTATCTAACTAATACATATACAATCATTCATGACATTACAAATTATATTTTTTTTGTTATACCTACTATTATTTTTATCATTATATTATACATGACTGAACTACTCAATAAATACAATATCTATTATAACAATTTATTAATTTCATAAAACAAATATAATATGTATTGGTATAATTTATATATATATACATGTGACATAAGGATAAAATTAATAATAGACTTATGGATATTTTTTGTATTTAAATTATTTATTTTAAATAAATAATTCCCTCCAAAGATGTTAGGTAGCCCACGTGACTCTCTTGGAAAGGAAAACCCATTGTGCAGCTCTATGACAGCGACTTGACATTGCCTGGCACTGCATACCCCTACTCATACGCCCTGCACGTGCTACTACACAAGCAATATTTGAAAAAGAAAAAAAAAATGAAAGAGAACATTAAAAAATTCAATACAGCGCTCTACCACCACCAACCCCTTCTATTTCTCCTCCCCAACAACTAACCAACAAGCAAATAAGACAAAATATTTTTTTTTCTATTATATTCAAAGAAAAACTAACATTGTCCAATATTTGATTCATAAAAAATGAAATTATTTATATTTTTTCATAGCCTTAAACAAAGCAAATCTGTGTATCAATTTTTTTTTATTTATTAATATAAAAATAAAAAAATTTTCGATAATTGAAAATAAATTTAAAAAAATTATCATACATAGTTTAACAAAAAAGTTACATAATCTTCCATAACTCTAAAAAATAAGAAATTGTATAACTCTAAAAAATAAGAAATCTTAACAATTTTCATTTTTTTCCGCTTGACAACAAAATTTTATTATTTTAAAAAATACAATCTTCACATATAAGACCAGCCAAACCATCTAAAGTCGAAAACAAGAAAATATTTAGTCCTTTTTTTCTAAACATAATTAAGGGTCGAAAGCATCCTTCCTTAAAGGCCTATATTATTTTTATGAATTTTAATTTTTTGAAATAAAAAAATTTTATTTGGAATACTAATTCATAAGCCTAATAATCCTCCTAATTTCTAAACAAAGGAAGTTTTACATTTTTAATGTTTTTAAAAAATAATATTTATATTTAAATTCTTTACCATTTTAAGTATTACGAAGATAACTAGACTTATAATTTAAGACTTTCTATCACTACTTAAAGAAAATTTTCTTCAAATCCTCAAACAATGTAAACGTATGAGAGCCACCAACCCTAGGGCATCATTAAAAAAATTTTAGAATTTCTTGAGTTAAAAATAAGACGGTAAAGTGTATATTTCGTCCTCCAAATGAATATTTGATGAGCATTTGTAGAAGTTATGGTGGTAAAATCAGCTTCAACTTGGAAGAGAGCAACAGATAATGATTACAAGCGTTTGCTGATAGGAAATTCATTTAAGATAAAGAGTGATTTCAATATAGAAGCATCGTGATTTCATGACATTGATGGTGAATATAAATAGAATATTGTGATAATAACCTTGTCAATATTATTTCACAGTACGAGTAAATTAAAATTGAGATTTGTCGAGAACGTTAGGCCTAAAAATCTAATCAGAAACGACTAACAAGTCTATAAGATGAGATACTCATCAACGAGTTTACAAGTTCATTGATGAGAGATCCATCAACTTCATATATATTACTAATAATAGTTTTATTAACACAAATAGACCACGTATTGTTTACATAACACAGCTAAGAAACAAATCAATTGATTTTGACCAGTTCAAAAGTTTTTTACCAGTTTGCTAAATAACATTTTTCCTTCTAGATGAAATAGTAATGATTATCGATTCGCAAAATGATTGGTTCGACGGAGCAATCCAGTCCGACTCTCAGAACATTTCTCTAAATTCAAATTTAAATCTCAACCATATAACTCCAATAAACAACATTAATCTTAAAAGGATATTATAAAAGAAGATACTTTGAGAAGAAAATACTTTGAGATAATAAGAAAACATATTAGAAAAGGAGGTATAGCCGGTAACAATAATTTTAAATAATAATAAAATTGAAAGGATTTATTTCGAGATAAATAAAAGTTACTATAAGAGTATTTAAAAATTTTAAATTTTGACTTTTTGATTCGTTTAAATAACCCTAATTCTAAAAGAGCAATTACTACTTAAAGTTATTACTAAATAGCATATTTAACTCTAATAAAATTAAATTCAATTTTTTCTTCTCTTTCTAATTCAAGAAAATAAACTTAATTGTATTGCAAGTTTTTTTTTCATCTTGAAATTATTTAGAAGTATATTTTAATATTTTAAAATCAAACTTAAATTATAAAGACATTTTAAATCCATGCAATAACGTCAAATCTTAAAAAGATATTTTAGACATGAAATTTTTATATTTTATAATATTAATTACATTTTTAATTTTATATGCATTTAAATAACACTAATACAAAAAAAGATTTTTTGTTTTTATTAATATTTAATATTAATAACTTTATTCTTTTAAATTTACATATAAATTTTTACTCCTTAAAAAAAATAAATAAAGCTAATTTTAAAAATAATTATTTTTATTATTAACAAAAAATATTTTATTTTAAAAATATTAAATCAAATGTTTCACTCTAAACAAAATTTTAAAAATAAAAAAAAACATTCTCTTTCTTATTAATTATAAGCACTAATTCTCTCTCTTATTAATTAAGTACCACTAAAACTCCCCATACTTTTACGATATACTCTTCGAATGGATTATTAATTTATCAAACTTACAAGATATACTTTTTGAATGGATTATTAATTTACCAAACTTACAAGGACCATTGAAACATGCTCCTTAAGATAATGGCAACTTCCCTATGTTTTACGATAAATTATTTATTACACCAGGAACAACTCATCATTCTTGATCTTTCCAATTGAGTCAGGCCATCTGAATTGTATTTAATTAATGTAAAATTTAAAATGAATTACAATGAAAATAGAGTATCAATCACGTGTATTAATTGCAATCTCTCTTCAACTCTTACCCTCTTTCCTATGCTTTTTTCTTTTATTTCTCTTTCAACTTTTAATTATCATCTCTCATATATTATTTTCATTTTTTTTTTATTTTTCATTCAACTTCTAATTATATTCTCTTAAATAAATTAATTTAATCTCAACCTATTAGCAACACAATTTATTATATTTTTTTATTTTTTTTTAAAAATTTAATAAAGTGTTAAACTTCATATTTCAATAGTATGTCTTACTTTTAACTATTATTGGTTTTTTTTCTTGGGTGATCATAGCATTACTAATCACGAAAAGGAAAAATCTAATAATAACCCTAAAACATAACATAGGACCTCTTTTCATTACTCCAATAACTCATATGTATGGCATACTTTTACTCAAAAACTATTTTTTGTTAATGAATAAATAATTTAGAAATAATAAAAAAAAACCTACATATATAAAATATAATTCTAACACACTTAAAAAAAACATTAATACGTACACACTAAATCAAGATTATATAGGGTTAATATACTATTACTATAACACTAATTCAACATTCAGATTTACGAAAATTATATAACAAATACCTAATAAATAATGGGGTTGATATATCATTACTAGATTGACAACTAACATAGATTTTTATTTGCTTCTGAACTAACATAGATTGATGCCAAACATAGCTTTTTTTCATCTTCCCCACCTCTATAAATATATACTGGACTGTGACCTACTAAATTCCAAAAATAGTTCCTGAGACTCAACAAAATATATCACATTTAGTTGTAGCCCGCTTAGTCGCCTTCATGCTCATACAACCAAAGCCTCACACCCAAAAAAAAAGTGCCAACCCATTCCCCAAAAATAGCCCACCACTCTATCTTAATAACCTAGCTAATCTTCATTAGCATCACCCAGGCACGCACTCCCAAAACTGCCAGTAAGAGACACACTATGCGCCACTCTGCTGTGTGGCCCCACACACTGAGTTAGCCCCCACCACTTGTCTCCATCTCCACCGTTAAAGCCTCTTTCTTCACATGATGAAGGGTCTTGCTTCATCATTTGAGTATTGGCCTTAGATTTTATTATCCTCTTCCTTGATTGGTTTTGAGTGCATTAAATAAAAGAGCAAAATTATTAAATGAAGCGCTGCGTTGTGCTGGCGTCTGCAAAATAAAACGCGGCCCCTACAGACGGCCTAGCCGTTGGTAAAAGTATTAATTTCTGTAAAACTCGCGACGAGTCCCCTTCTTCCCCATAACTCAAATGTCTCTCTCTCTTCACTCACTCTCTCTCTCTCCGCCGCCATCTCTCCCTCTCTTTCATTTCTCCCTCCTCAGACCTCCGTTCAGAGTTTCGTCACCGCCATTTTGCTCAGGGTAAGTCCCTCTTCCATTTAATCGGTTTACTTTTTTCGTTTTTGTGCATTTTTCCGATCCTTTTCGATGCCCTTTTTTTATACTTAATGTGTTTGTTGAATGTTGAAATTTTTTTTATTTCAGAATTACAGGTTCACCACTGCTGAGGGTGGGTGGGGATCGTCCGAGATTGTGCAGTTTCGGCGTTGCCCATATTTTTTCCGACACTACGGTTGGTAACCTATTCACTTTAGGTAGCATTATTGGACCTTTAAATTGAAATTGTGATTAAATTATTAGGTAACATAAATAATTAAATGGAAAAATTTTATTGCATGTTTAGGATAGAGACTTGAACACCCAGGATAGAATTGTAGAATGGGAGAGGAGAATAAATTTGTGCGGGGGCGTAGAGATCCTTCCGATTTGTTTGCTGTGAAGATTGCCTGTGTTTGCTATGTATTTGTTGTGGGGAATAAGGTGGATAGAACGGCTAGGTTTAAACAACGTAATTACAAATTGTATGTTGATTGAAAATAAAATTTTATTTATGAACAAACCTTTAATTCAATGGAGTTTAGAAACATAATTAGAGGGGAAATGCTGTTGAAAATTTTTAAAAAATGGAAGAAATGCTGTCAAACAAACCTTTAATTAAAGTGGCTTAAATTGGTAATATTATTGTAAATGTAGGAGAAAAACGGTATCACATAATTATGGAGCACTCTCGTGCATGGATGTACGATAGGGTTTATGCAAATAGAGGGGGTTTAAACCATCAAATATATCTGGATTGGACGGTTTCCTGCAGTATTGTATGACCTTAGAAGACTACATTGGGTTTGAAAAGATTAGGTGCCCGTGTATCAAGTGCAAGCGTATGAAATATAAAAAAATTGGTGATGTATGGATGGATTTGTTAAGGAAGGGTTTTATGCCGGATTCTGAAACATGGGTGCAACATGGGGAAGGGAATGATTCAGACTTAACTAGGTTCGGGCTATGCGGGTACAATGCAGGTAACGATAATCCGGCAATGAACAGCTGGAGCGATAAAGTATTTAGGTATGAATCCATGGTTGCGGATGCATTCCCCCAATTTGAGCCGATAGAAGAGGATGACGACGGAGAAGAGTAACATGATCCTAATCCCGAGGCAAAAAGGTTTTACCAGCTACTAGAGTCAGTAAGGAAACCACTATGGGAAGGTTCGGTTTTTTCTCAACTCTCAATTGCGACTAGGATGCTAGCAATTAAATCCGAAAAATAATTATTCACAACATGCATTTGAACAAGTGTCGGGGCTGGTTAGAGAGGTTGCCGAGGATGCCAGCGAAATCCCTAGAAACTATTATGAAGCAAAAAAACTCACCTCCCAGTTGGGACTGAAAGCGGTCAAAATTGATTGTTGTGTCAACGGTTGCATGTTGTACTACCAGAATGACGATCATTTACGTGAGTGCAAGTTTTGCAACTCACCTAGGTTTGATCCCAACAAACGCACCAAGAACGTTCCTTTTAAAAGAATGCACTATTTGCCACTAATCCTCAGGCTACAACGGTTATTTGCTTCAATGAGCTCGGCTCCTCACATGAGGTGGCATTACGAGAACCATAGAGAGGACGACGTGATGACACACCCTTTTCACGGTCTTCAGTGGAAGCAATTTGATCAAAAACACCCCACCTTTTCAGTCGACCCTAGGAACGTTAGACTAGGTCTTTGCTCGGATGGGTTTGCTCCGAATTCTAATTTCAGCATTCCATATTCTTGTGGCTGGTCATTGTTATCCCTTACAATCTTCCTCCTGAAATGTGCATGAAAGATCCTTACTTGTTTCTGACGTGTGTCATTCCCGGTACAAATAATCCCAAATCCAAGATCGATGTGTACCTTTAACCGTTAGTGGATGAACTAAATATTCTATGGAATAAGGGGGTTCTAACGTATGATGTGTTTACAAAGACCAATTTCAATCTTAGAGCTGCTTTGATGTGGACTATAAATGACTTCCATGCCTATGGTATGTTGTCTGGTTGGATGACTCAAGGCAAACTCTCATGCCTTATCTGCATGGAAGATAAAAAAGGCTTTTCAGCTGAGGTATGGGGGAAAAAAGCTGGTTTGACTGCCACAGACGTTTCTTGCCCCAAGGTCACGCTTACAGGCACAACCAAGTCGCCTTTAGAAAGAACACTGAAGACCATGATGAGCCACCTGTGAGGTTGAGTGGGGATGAGACATATTACCGGGTTAGGGATTATCCGAGGATAGTTGACACAGGGCGTCAAGTACAATTTCCGGGTTACGGAGTAGAACATAACTGGACCAAAAGAAGCATATTCTGGGACTTACCTTATTGGAAGGATGTAGATGTTCTTCATTGTCTTGACGTGATGCACATCTAGAAGAACGTGTTTTATAACGTAATTCATATGGTTATGGATAGCGAGAGAACTAAGGATAACCATAAGGCTAGGATGGATCAAGAGGATTTGTGTAGAAGGTCTGAACTAAATCTTGTCCGGCAAGGAAACGACAGTGTTGCGAAGCCTAAAGCCTGCTTTGTGTTAACGTTACAACAAAGACAAAGCTTGTGTCGATGGTTGCAGGAGTTGCGACTTCCAGATGGGTATGCATCAAACCTAACCAGGTGTGTGAACGTGACACAGGGTAAACTTCACGGCATGAAAAGTCATGATTGTCATGTTTTCATGCAATGCCTAATTCCTGTTGCCCTAAGGGAGCTACCTGATCAAGTTTGGAAACCACTCACCGAGTTAAGTCAATTCTTCAGAGATTTGTGTTCGCCAACACTATCAGTTCATAAGTTGCACCTTATGGAGGAAAACATCCCGGTTATCATTTGTAAGTTAGAAAGGATCTTTCCTCCCGGAATCTTTAATGTGATGGAACATCTCCCACTGCATCTTGCGTATGAGGCACGAGTGTGCGGCCCTATTCAATACTGATGGATGTATTCGTTTGAGAGACAAATTGGCGCTTTCAAGAGATCGGTGAAAAATCGTGCTAGGGTAGAAAGTTCCATTTTTGAGGCGTATTTGTCGAAAGAAACAACTTTCTTTTGTTCATACTACTTTGAGCCACACGTTGAATCAATGCGAACAAGAGTTGGTCGCAATGATGAGCTTAACAGGGGATCCGGGGTTCCAACCTTGTGTGTTTTCAATCAGCCGGGAGATCTAGGGGGCCGAAAACAATCTAAATGGCTAACTTATCAAGAAGTTGACTCTGCACACCTACACGTCCTCCTTAATTGCGCTGAAGTAGAAGACATTCATAGGTTTGCCACTAACTGAAACCTTGTAAAGTTTATACGTTTATCAATTTCTCTTGGCACGATTATTAACACATTTGTCAATGAACTAATAGGTTATGTGAGGGGATGCAAGGTGATATGCAACAATTTGCACAGTGGTTTCAATCATATGTGAACGACCCGAGAAATGGCGTAACTGATCCCCAAATGCATAACTTGGCTTTCGGGCCAATGTTGGAATATACCAGCTACACACAGATGAAGATAAATGGAATGAAGTTCCAAACCAGTAATAATTCTAGAGGCCGAACGACGGAGAACACGGGGGTTTATCTAAAAGGTGACGTGGGTCAAGGTGAATGTAACTGGTACGGTTTCTTGAATGAAATTCTAGAGCTTGAGCACTTAGGAGAGCCGAAGAACCGGACAATGCTTTTTAGGCGTGAATGGTACGATCCGGCTCGGCGTGGGACTCAGACCCACAAGGACTATCAAATAACCGAGGTTAACCACAGTAGGCGATATGATCAATTTGACCCATTCATTCTAGCTCAGAATGCACATCAAGTATATTACATGCAGTATCCTGGAAGCAGAAGATCAAATTGGAGGGTTGTTGTTAAATGCAAACCCCGTGGTCGGATTGAGTCCCAGGAGGTTCTCGCAACCGATGAAGCATATCAGAATGCGGAGGACATCCCTGTAAGAATAATAACTGATACAGAACCTCCTGAGACTCTTAGATCCCTCACTGGTGAAGTGGATATTGTGGACGCCTAACTCCCTAACACTGAAAACGAAGACGAGAGCGAAGTAGAAGAGCCAAATAGCGAAGATAATGAATCTACTTCCGCGGATTCTATATCTACCCAAGATGATGAGTGAAAGTGAGGTCTCTAACTTAGCAAATGCGTCTGTTCGTTTGTGCTTTTAGTTTATAATGTTTATGTTAATCTTTATATTTTAATTGATGTCTGTTGCATTAAAATTATTCATGATATTGATCTTATTTCAGGACACATGACTCAAGGGGACCATGGTCGGGGTAGGGGGGACCGTGGCAGGGGTAAAGGTGGTCGTCGAGGTCGGCCTAGGAAGAGGACCGTGTAAACCATGTTACAATATGCATGCAAGGTTTTTATGATTAGGTTTTGATGAATGACAACCATTATGGAATTGATAACAATCATGGAAAGATTTGAGGATCCACTTGAAAGCAAAACAACAACTACGACAAGAACACAAAGTCCGCAAGGTTGAAGACGTTTTAGAGTCTTAGGACTTAGGTAAACTCTTGTCAAGAACCAAATTAAATTATCTCTCTCACACACACACAAGAAAATGTTTTTAAAGAAAGTGTTTTACGAAAACTATGGCCGTAAATGTTTTATAACCAAGTTAGTTTAAAACTTAGTGCATGTTGTCAATCATGACCTTTGTGCACTAAAGTGATAATAACTTGAACTACAGAACTCCAAACGATACAATTCTTATTGCGTTAGAAAGCTAACGTCTGGAGCTTCAGAATGATATATATATATGTCTTTTGTGAACAGTAAAAATACATTTTTACGGCCAATAAAAAGTAAAAATACATGTTTACGGCTAGTAAATAGTAAATTACTATTCCCACGGCTACTGAACAGTAAATTACTGTTCCCACGGCTAGTGAACAGTAAATTACTGTTTCCACGGCTAGTGAACAGTGAATTACTATTCATGACGGCTAAATTGCTTGGGATGCTTATAAATAGATGGTTTGAAGCCTCATTTCATACACTTGATCATTTGCAAAGCTTCTTGTTATTATACTTTCATTCTAAATCTATTTCAAAGTGTTTTATGCACTAATTTGAGAGATACACAATTTGGTTCATAGATATTCATTGTATCATCATACTCTTGTTAGAGAGATTCCAAAAATCTTTGTTGATTTGTATGATAAGAGATTGGTTCTCTTATTGTTGAGTTGAGAGATTAAACACTAGAGTCGATTGAGATAAACACTCAAGGAAAATTCTTGAAGTTGGGATACTTCGAGTGGAGTGC